>JALIRR010010008.1:2500-14800 GCA_023091755.1 Montipora sp. Colony 1 RG-2022 | reverse complement strand
CGGAAGACTGCTGCTAAAGCCCCTCTTCACTGCTTACAATTACATTGCTGTGAGGTATTTGCGGTTGATAGCGTGACCTTTGTTTTACCGATAAGTCGAACGATTTATGACGATTACATGTCCGTTCAGTTGTGCCTTCGTTTATTCTGTGGAAAACAGCCTTCTTAGTTTAGTGTTCATCTGGACTGAATCCAGTATACCTCAATTCCTGACTAGAGTAACGGCAATATCTCATTCGGCCAGTATTGATATTGCGAATATTTTGCATTAATCAGCCAAAACAAGCGTTCCTTTGCTTTCGTGATATAAACTCCAATACAATTTTCCTCACAGAAAAGCAAACATATGTTTTTTCAAAGGTCAAGATCTTACCTGTGTCGAATCACTTTTAACATAAACAATTCGATTCTATTGTTTGGTTTCGTACCCAAGATCGAGTGTTCTAGATCAGGACTTATGTCACGTGCGTTGCCCGTGTAAATAACTCCCAATATATACTGTGAGATATCAGCAACAGGGGTGTGTTGTGTAAATTGAGCTCATATGAGTTAACCTGTTCCTCGACACGTACAGCAGGTAACAAAGAAACGATTATTGCCAAACATCCCCTAAAGGGCAACAATAAAAGGACACCGAAACAGCAGAGAGATCGGCTGAGAATTGCCTGTCCCAGTTTCAAGATGTCTGTGAGATTTTTTCGATCAAATTCAAAAATCTTTCAGTGCAATGTGGTCCTCCTCGACAACTCGCAGTTTACTACAACCTTTGCCCAAAAGATTGTTCTAGGGAAAGAACTGTTTGATTTGGTTTGTCAGCGAGTTCAAGTGCCTGCTCACGATAAACAGTATTTTGGTCTGCAATGCATAGACAACGAAGATGGAGATGTTAACTGGCTTAATCTCGATAAACCAATTCCGCCCACTCGCAGATCTCAGCCGTTGATTTATCAGTTTGCAGTGAAGGTGTTTCCACTAGATCCCCTTAAAATGGACCACCATATGCAGAAACAGATCCTGCTTCAAGTCAAAGGCCTCCTAAACAGAGGCAAGTTATCTATCCCCATCGACAGATATGCTGCAATCGACGGCTTCTTCGTACAAGCTACACTAGGTGACTTCGTAGCCAAACAACACAAGAAAGGGTACCTAGAGGATCTTCTTGGGTTATTTTATTGTCCCCCCACAAGTATCAATTCAGACGAACACATTGGCGAAGAGCATTACGAGGTTATGGTAAGGGATTTGCACAAAACTCATCGCGGGATATCCCGTGAGAAAGCCACTTCTTCTGCCCTTGAAATCTGCAAGGGATTGACTGAATATGGTGCATGGATGCACTACGGTGGAACTGACCAGTCTACTGGGAATGAAGTCGTTTTCTGCGTCTCTATTCATGGCATACGAATCTGCCAGTTGAAGAGCAAATTTCCTGAGATCGGCGAGGTTTGCCATAATTTCCACTGGCGTGACATCATCTCGATGTTTTGTGAAAACGCCAGGTTTTATATGTGCCTCACAGATGCCGGAGCGGCCGATGCGAGCAGCCTAACGACTCGGGTCTTTCGCTTCGATAAAGGCTTGTATAGCTACAAGGCAGCTCAGCGGTTGCTGGTAAACGCTCAAAATCACCAAGAGTTTTTCTTCCAAGACAACCCCGAGCGGGCGTCAATAATGAGAAGTCTCTCTTTAGAAGCAAACACTTTGAACAGGATTCGTTCATTTCACTCAAGGTCAGGATCATTTCTAGCCTCGAAAATGTCTCGTTCCTTAAGAAGAGGGACATTGGCATAAGTTGGCGGTTCATTGGACGGTTCACATTTACTTGTCACACATAATATAGTATCAACCGTTTAAGTGAAGGTAAGTTAACGCAACATCTTTTACTGAACAACAGCATGAGATATAAACAATATATGTAATAACATTGCATTCATTTTTTGGACGAAACGTTTTATAAGATCAATAACAGTTATGGCTTCAGTGTAACGTATGTAAACTAACCTCTAGAAGAAAAATTAACTTAAGGAGGCTCGAATAGTTTCTCCTTTTTTCAATCAAATAAACATATTCTCTCCTTAGATACAGTTACAGCATTGCAGTTAGGGTAATCATATCAAGATGAAATTTGGCCAGAGTATTACGTACCCATCGCAGATTTCTCATATTATATTTTCCTCCAAAATAACGCTACCATGACAACGATATTAGGCATTTCTTGGAGCCTTAAAATCAACACATATAGATTTTTTTTTTTTGAAGAAACGGGACGGTGAAATCTTGAAAACGTGGCCTTGGGGCCACGTTCGTATAAATACGATATTGTTCTAAACGGTGTTCAAGTAGGGACCCTATGAATCCATCAAAATTATTGGGATTACATTGGATAGAATGCTACCCTTTAAGGGTCATATATCATTGCCGCACTTAAAATACTGCAGTCCCCTCTTACTGGGCGTAGGCAATGGGCAAGCAAGTCGTCTTGAGGACGCTAATTTTTACATCTTGAGATCTTTAAGGACGGTGCCTACCAATTCAGAGGTATTTTTGCCCCGATTTATGATTATGCAGGAAATGTAGATCTTAACAAGTGTTATTGATATCCAAAAAGAAAGTTGAGGGTAACCACACATTTTTCAAAGATAATTCATGAATAATATTTGTAAAAAGCTTTAAAATACAAAGCAATGTACCGCGTTCTTTCTCAAATTAAAACTTAATTATCTCTCAAAAATGCATGGTTACCCCATGGTTACTTTCTCGGGATTTTAAACTGCGCAAAAATATCAGTGTATTGGTAAGCATCACCGGTAGGAAGCCAGAGTATATCGAGATGCACAGAACGTATGCGCAAGAACAATAGTAGGCACCGTCCTTAAGTCGAATATTCGACTGTTTCAGTCGCAGATTCAACTTAAGTCGAATTTAATTGATTCAAACGTCGCATTTCACATGCAGTTAATTCTCGAGTTATATTCGGCTCATGTGAAATGCGACGTTTGAACCGGTCTTTAGGTTACGGAAAAAATATCTCATATCATAAATTAGGCCCGGTTCAAACGTCGCATTTCACATGTGCCGAATACAACTCGCGATCGAGAATTATCTACATGTGAAATGCGACCTTTGAATTAATTAAATTTGACCTCTGCCGCATCTTCCACTGAGCGAGTCGAATATTCGACTGAAGTTCGACAGTAATTTCAAACGTCGCATTTCACATGTGCCGAATAAAATGCATAATTTTACACGGAATCAACATTTATGAAACAAGATCCGTCCAGTCGCGAGGGATAGTCGTGAACTTTTTAAAAAAGTATTTCAAAGTCCTCTTTTTTTAAAATGGGCCAAAACCGTAACCAAAAAAAAAAAAAAAAAAAAACTAGCAATGTAAAAAACATCATAGTCAAATTATATTATAAAGCAGAGTTTCATTAACACAAATGAGACAAAACCCACTCCGTGTTCTTGTTGGTCGTGAAACTGAATTAGCAGGTACATTGCATTCATCTCTCTCTATTCCGTTCATTACAGTTGTTCGGCTTTCATTTATCATTTGTCTGATTAAATCGGTGATTGGTTTTTGCTCGTGTGATAAATAAAATTCGACACCATTAAATTCTACGTTTGAATTAAATGGCGTATTTAATTATTTTAGTCAACCAAAATAGGAGTTATATTCGACACACGTGAAATGCAACGTTTGAACCGGGCCTTACTTGGGATTGTGAATAGCAAAACTCTAGAACATAGAAGAAAACCCAGTTCGCTTTGTTACTTTATAGATTTTTATTCTGCAACGGACCTACAATAAGCGACAAAAGTAGTTGAGACACTGAACTGGGCAAAAATCACTTGAACGTTACATTTTCCACTTGTACTTCCCCCTCTCCCCCCAACTCCCCCCTTCAATGTTGGTAACAGAAAAAGGAAGTGTTGGCGATAAGAAAACAACATTCGTAAGGGGGAGGGGTTAAATGAAAAGATTTTGGGGGTGGGGTGTGTCCAAAATTCCTTAACAGGGAAAAGTGAATCAACACTTTTGGCGCTTATTGCAGGTACATCCGTGACTTTTTTTAGTTTTATAACTTAAGAGGTAGTGGTGTTAACCCTAGCATGCCAAGTGTTAACCTTAATTGGATGAAGAGCTCTTTCACTTACCAAGCCGTTAAAATCTGGACCTCACTTAAACCCGACATAAGGAAAGGAAATCTATCCAAGTTTGCCTAGTTGATTACAAACAAATTATTTAAATTCCATTGTTAAATTTTGATTTTGTATATTAGAATCAGCTTTTTTCTTTTTCCCACGGTTATATTAATCCTTATATAGTGACCTTTGTAGCTATGTAATTTATATTTAGTTTTAATTTTTATTTTTTGGCGAAATCTGGTTGTTACATAGACGTACATACCCACACACACACACACACACACACACACACACACACACACACACACACATATATATATGCATAATGTGATTTTTAATTCTCTATATTTTAAGGCTATTTTACAATGGGCCCTTGAGGGCGAAGGGTCTAATTGTTTAGAATCACCCAACTAGTCGGACAGAAAAGGCAATAAAGTTAGCAAATGAAAATGAAGAAATATTCATTTGGGAATAAAAAGAAAGGAAGCGTCACGCTTTTCGTTACTCGAGGACTAAAACTAATAGTCCTCTAGTAGCATAGCCAATTAAAATGCAGGATTTGCATTAGTCCACTGGTTAGGTGATACAGGGGAATACTAATTGATGTTAGCACGTACGTATTTTGAACTAGCTTTTTAGCTCACTAGACGCAACGTGGGTAAATAAACGATTCATTGATTGACTGATTGATTGATTGATCTACTCCATTATACGCGCTCGAGTATTAATGGCCGAGATAGATGCAAAGTGAACAGTAAACGCTGCCCACGGACATACAATGCTCCTAATCAGAAGAACGCGGCATTAATTTGAGGATAAAAAGAAAAAAAAAGAAAAAAGAAAAGAAACAAGTGCGGTACAGCCTTTGTAATGTACAACGTCCTCGCAAATAACGAGGCACATTGCCCTTCTTTTACGCAGTATTTACAAATGGATCCCCGTAATTGTTATCAGTAATTCTGAAATAAGCCGCGCCCCTAATTTTATTAACTCTCCATTAAGAACGATAAAATTTAAAAAGTGCTGCGGCAAATACGGTAACTCGTCAACTAAAAGTTAAAGTTACCAAAACTGTTACCTCATTGTCTCATTGACGTCAAATATTTACTCGCTGAAAGTTGAAATATTCCTTGGATATTTCAAATAATGAAATGCACATGATAGGACTGTCCTTTTTGTATATTTTCTTTCCTTTTCTGACGTGGAAACGCGCCAAGTAGATACAAAGAATAAATCATCACCATGGATACCGATATCCCCAGCGACACCTTATTGGGCATGCGCGCGTCCAACAATGTTAAATGTGGTGGCCAAACGAATGCAACATTGTTGTTCACACCTAAGAAGAAAAGAAATGTTGCATGATGCTGAAGAAGATGTTTGAGGGAAATCAAACTTCGTTCAACAACATCGAACATCATGCAACAAAATGCAACATGGCGGCCAAACGAGTGCAACATGTTGGATTCAACAATGTTGGATGATGTTGCACCAACATGTTGGACTCATTTGGCCAATCAGCGTTGTGTGATCAACTCAGGAACCATGTTGGTGCCAAACCAAAAGCCGGGTGGTGACGTCATCTTGTATTTACGGTATCGTTAAGAGGGAGGGACGGAATAAGAGAAAAAGCCTCGAAGAAAATAGCATACAGGGTGAATTTGTTGTGCAATTCGATCCATGCCTGAAAGGGTCGAAAGGGACACGGTCAGCCGTTGCACATGCGCACTGAACACCATTTTTTTAGTCAAGTTACTCTAATAATCACGTAGGACAGGTACTCATGGGCTACTGCGTAGGATGAGTAAAAGTATAAAACTAAACAGGTCTGATCTTCAGTTATAGACTTAAAATATAACGAAAACCCGAGAGGACTGAAACAGTTTTCAAGCAGATAAACTCCATGAGCAATTTCATTTCGGGTTTACTAGTGTCCAGGTCTCCACGGATAGGACCGAGGCTCCCACGCACTTGATCAACTGTAAATAAAGACCAAGACTGCAATGCCGTGTAACGATCTATGCATTACGTTGGATCCGTTGGATCCGTTGGCAACAAAAACAGTGATAAGGACAAACACACCACTTCTCGGACAGATCAATAACGTTCACGGAGGCATTCTCTTCAAAATGGAAATACGGTCGGGCAAACCTAGCATGATCAGCGCTCAAACTAGAAAGCAGACGCAGTCTTTTGTGTTAAATGCTTAATGTAAATAACATTTCAATTTTAAAATTTAATGCAAGGACAAAGCAAAGCCAGAAGGAAGTTTAAGGGCTTTGTAACCCTAAAAATCAAAACTAATTGAAAGAAAAAAAAAACGCGCGGGATAGTTCGGGAACTTTGGGTTATCACCAGTATGCATCTCTAAAGTAAATTTTGCGACAACGCAAAAGGAAGTTTCTCTTAAATAAAATCCATGAAAAATCTCCAAAGTCAGAGTTTCAGAATTGTATAAAAATGTAGAACGTAACTTGCAGCGCAACGAACCCTAATGGTGAACTTATCTCGTACCCAGATCTCCCACGGTCACATTTCCAGTGACAGAGTGAGATCTGGGTACGAGATTAGTAGTGAACGTGAATTGCATAGCGGAAGAAAAAACTATACAAGGTTTTCTTTTTTATTTTGTCTTCCACCAATCAAGTTAGTAAGCGATGCTCTCTTCCCTGTGGAGAACAGCGTAAGAAAGTAGCAACCGATGAAACAGTTCTCAATAAACTTTGCCTGCAGTGCGGTCTTGCTCTTTATTCTCCACTGCAATATCCCGGGATTCTGCGCGATGAGGGCAGCGGACTATCGCTCTGCCGATTTCCAGAAGCCTTTGCTACCTTTTTCCAACAACTAACCTTTACCCTGGCCTTATGATAAGGTCAGGGTAAAGGTTAGCGTTATTTTAAGCTTAGGGTAAATGCAACACTTTGTCCTTCCTTGAGGAGCAGCCGCTTTGGGGGATAATTTGTGACATTAATTATTTGTATTCCGAGACACGTGTGATGTTGTAGTTGTGGAGAAGAGCAAGATGACGCTTATTGATATCAGCATGCATCTAATTATAGGCATTTCTGGACATATCGCAGGGGGCGGGGGAGGGGGGGGGGGGGGAAGGAGAATGGCCCTCGGCTGGGCATTGCTTTGCTCTCGGAAAAAAAGCTCTATGCTTGTTGTATACAGTCCGGGTCATAACCATTTCTGGATACTTGATGAAGTCACCAATATCGTAGTGGGACCTGGAAGAAACTCATGACTCTTGTTTTCGAGCCCTAGCGACTTTGTTCCGTAACCATATCCCATGAAACCTTGCAAAATTGCAGATGACAAGCAAATACACACAACAAGCAAAGAATTGATGGCGATCGAGGTGATGAGACAGAGAAATTCAGATGAAAATTCGGGTGAAGGTGCTTGTTGCGAAGGTCTTGATTAAGGAATAACCTCTCTTTCGTTGAAGTTTTCAGGTATGTAACAATTTTTTTTGGATTCCTAAGAATAATCTTTTCAAAAACTAGAATAAATTTGCTTCCAATGGTCAAAATTCCAGTCGAGTGCACGAGGTTTTTGCTCGAGTGCACGGAAGTTGAAAGTCTGTTAGTGTGCAAACCACTAGGCCTATTCCCCTTCAGATCTATCGGAGTGTCGTGTAAACCGTAGATTTTAACCATCCGTTTTGGCCGAGCATTTTAAAGTTAAAGTCCAATTATTTATCGCACCTTTGAGCTCACATTATGCATCAATCAATTCCAGCGGTGCCCATCCCCCCCCCCCCGGGCAACCGCGGGACACTTTGTCGTCTTTGTGGCACAAATCTGCCGCGGATGCAAAATATATTTTTCGCGTGTCTTTTCTCAGACGAGTTGATGTTAAGTCAACAGGGCTTAGTTTACGTTTCCCTTGGCTTAAAAGGAAAAGGCTTGACGGATAAGTCAAAGGACCTTTGGAGCGGTGTTTGCGACAAAGTATCAAGCTGAAGAAAAGACCACAGAAAATGTTATTGAGAAAAAAGCTTTTAAGTACTGTATAACAGCTCAGGACTCAACACAGCGCGACTGTAATGGTGAATTGTCAAAGGTGCTTTAGAAGGACTCTTTTCTCTACTCGTCACTTGTTGTACGTTTTGCAACATGTATTCAATAAGCAAGGTTTTCTCGTGACATTCAAGCCATTAACTTGTCTTTTTTTTCATAAGGTATTTTGGCAAGGGCAACCCGTTCCAGCTTTACAATATTCATATTGCATGTTTCCTTCATATTTATGTTTCGTCCGTAACTTACATTTACGATAGATCCAGTGTTTGCGAAAGGGAAGATAGACAGTAGATCACATAAAGTGACATGTCCGGTCATGAATCTTGAGAAATACCTTACTTTAGCAGGTATTGATGCTATATATAAGAGTTCAGATTATTTGTTTAAGCCAATAGTTAAGACCAAGTCAAGTTTCAAACTTATACAGAAGGTGAAACCAGTCAGCTATACCAGAGCAAGAGAGTCCATCGTTGGGTTACTCAAGGAATTTATGCCTGATCACGCTAATCTTAGTTTACACTCATTTCGAGCAGGTGGTGCTACTACTGCAGCTAATGCGCAGGTGTCTGATCGGTGTTGGAAACGCCATGGGAGGTGGCGATCAGATTCAGCTAAAGATGGCTATGTCGAAGATTGCATTGAGTCCTGTTTACGTGTTTCAAAATCCTTGGGAATTTGAATTTCCAGTAACTGTTTCAGTGTGCATTTAGTCTCTTTCTTTGTTATCTAAGTATTAATCCAGTGCAGCAGTCAGTTCCCTATTTGCAAATGAATAGTCATCTGATTGTGTGTTGGTTCAAATGGAGAATTAGAGAAAACTTGTTATTTGCTGCGTTTCGCAGAATAGCAGCAAATTGTTGTTTTCACGGTTGACTACCATTTTGACAGTGACCATGGTAGTGCAGATCAGAAATAAGGGAGGGACTGGATGAAGTAAAATCAGTCTACACTGACTGTGCTGCTGCGCGGTTCTTGTATTTGCTCAAGTTTTATTTAGTATCTATTACTTATATGAGCGTTACTGTGTAGTACAAGTTTTCAACCCCTCTCCCTCGAGGTTGTTTGTAATGCCTGACGCTGCATTCGGGAGGGATCAGGTTTCCTCCCAAAGGGGGGCTTTTCCTGGCGGGAAGCAGGCAGTAAGCTATAATGTGGCAAGTAATGTTAACTGACTACTGTTTTCAATAATAACGGGGCTGTTGTTCAGCACAGGCTGGGCTAAGTATTAAAGGCCAGTGCAGCAGTCAGTTCCCTATTTACAAATGAATAGTCATCTGATCGTGTGTTGGTTCAAATGGAGAGTTAGAAAAAACTAGGTTTTTACACTGTTGATGAGCCATCTTTCGCTGACAACCTCGTTCCCAGGAAAGGTCCTGGGAACAAGGTTGCTTCCGCCTATTCAAAATGGTTGGGCGGTCATGTATGATTCATGAAAGGTACAATTTTAAATTCTTTGTTAAAATGGAACTATTCTAAAAAGAAAACCTGTTATATCTATTATTTTTTATGAATTTTTTCTTTAATTTCTTCCCGGATTCGGCCTTTCAAAACCCTTTCTTTTTCATGTTTCATCCATTTTATTCAGCGCGGGTCTTTGGAAACGCGAAAGCAAAGTTTATTTGGAGCAAAGTTTATTTTAAACAAATACTGTAATGTCGAAACTGATTTTGTGACATTTCAAAGTTTGAAATTGTAATTATTACTTTCAGTTACAAAGAAATTGTTAATAAAAAAGTCAGTTTGATTTGCCTTTTCAAACAGAGTGGAAAATGAAAATCTCTAGGACAAAAGGCTACACTGCTCTAAGCCTTGAGCAAAGTTTAATGAATATATAAATGAATCATAGAAAAGAAAACATGTCATTGGGGTTTGATACAGCCACCGAAGAGCAATATACGTAAATGCTTCTCAACAGATATTTCATTCTTGCCTAGGCAAAGATGGTATGTTGTACGGACGCAAAAGCTTGGTTTATAAGAATGCGGACTCAATTAGTTTTCTTGAAGTTAGCATACAAAATGATTTAGAAAAGAAGGCAGCCAGGTAATTATTTAGGCAGTTTCAATCAAGCCAATGTCGAGGTCAGAGCCGATTTCATGCACCTGTGGGCGTAACATCGAGCAAGACTCAGTTGATCATGTGAGAAGATGGCGCAAAATTAAAGAAGTTAACCAACAACTGAGTCTTTGGCAGAGAGAAAGGAAGGAACCGGAAGTAATAGGTTTACTGAGAAAAAAACAATAGGGCCGTTTATACGAGAGAAAATAAGCCGCGGCTTACTCTGGCCGCAGCTTACATAAGCCGCGAACATCCCGTATAAATGGTACAAAATCTACGTACACGGCTTTCTCAAGCCGCGGCTGGGAGTTTATACTCGTATAAATAGTTCTTTCCGCGTACTATGTACGCCGCGGCCAGAGGAAGCCGCGGCTTATTTTCTCTCGTATAAACGGCCCCAAAGACTTTACATCCTGTAGTTTCGCTTTACATTTTGCTGCCCTTTCTTGCAACGACGTGAAATGACACCGACGAAAGATTTTTAATGTTCTCATTACACTTCCACACCCTTCATAACAGTTTAATTACGGGATAATTGCTAAGTATTTTGCTAACTGGAGATTTTAAAAAAAAGGAGATTTAGCATCTCATTAAAGGCAAACGAGAAGCGTCAGGCAGAATTTGAAATCTCCCGGCGTTTTGCCAAACTTAATTCAAAGAACTTGTCTTATAGTGCGACTTTCATATGACCTTGAAAATTAAACGTAAAAACAGAACGTAAACAAAAATTCAAAACATTAAATTGGCTTATCGAACAAAAACAAATGAGCGCGAATTTTCAATGGCTTAAGGCGGCGAAATACGAGATACAAAAACCCTCAACTTGTCGCGCAACATTGTTTCGTTGCAAGTTTTGGTCGATGTTTCCCGTTTTTCACCTTGCGTGATCAACTTGACCCGCAAGAAAAACATTTGTTGCGGGTTGATGAAATGCACGGCGCTGATTGGTTGATTTGCTAGTGCACGAGCACATTTGTTGCACGACAAGTTGTAAGCTTGATGAAAAACGAGCAACAAAGCCAAAATTTGTTGCTCAGAGTAGATCCGCGCTCTACTTTTCGCAACAACTTTCTTCAACCCGCAACAAATGTTTTTGTTGCTCGACAAGTTGATCATGCAAGGTGAAAAACGGGAGACAAACCCAAAACCCAAACTTGCAACGAAACAATGTTGCGCGCGAAGTTGAGGGTTTTTGTATCTCGTCTTTCGCCGCCTAAGCGAACGCCGATGCAAACAACGTCTTCTTTCCATGGAGCTTTCTGGAAAGTTTCGCTCTGACGTCATTTGAAATGCAGCAATGTGAATGGGCAATCGAACTGTTTACTGCCCATATTAGGAGTTTCCTTGGCGGGAATAAGGAGAAGCTTTGTTTTAATCTTCCCAAACATTGGTCCGTGAAACAAATTGCGTACACTTCTTTCAAGGTCATTCAAAAGTCGCTCTATGTGCTCATTTCTTGCTAAGGGTCTGCAGCTTTCAAGCAACTTCTCAAAAACGCCGACAATTGAGAGCCAAAAATTTCTGAATTTTGCAACTCTTTTCGCAAGCTAAATGTTTCCAATAATCCAGGAATAAAACCAGCAATTAAACAGCGGGCGTTGACGTTAAGCGAGAAAACTGAAAAACGTATTCGTCGTATGCTCACGTCTTCCTTGACACCTAAAGGCTGGATTTTACTAGCGATACAAGCACGCGCACTAGCAAAAACCACAGACGCAATAACTTGCTGTAAATTGCTGTCTTTAGTCCTATGAAAAAACAAAAGCGCTACCGAGTCATTTGGGTAAATATTGCTCGCACCCATTCTTCCGTCGCCAGCGTTAACCCTTCCATTTCATCCGGTTCACGGTTTTTATAGAGAGGACAGCAAACAAAGGTAAAAGAATTCCAAATGTACGTGTACGCAGAGCGTACAGATCTCTTGGTTTTGTTAACATAAGTAAGTTCTCGTGTGAAACCCAGCTAATAACTACAATTGAGGAAATGGGACGAGACTGGGACGGGAGCTCGAACCAGTTGGACGCATCTAAAATTTTATCTTAATTATGACCCAGAGCGATAATCTCCGC
>JALIRR010010007.1:0-2500 GCA_023091755.1 Montipora sp. Colony 1 RG-2022 | reverse complement strand
AAGGGATCGAATCCAATATCACTATAAAAAACATAACAACATTGAAAACAATTTTGCGAAAACAAGCAAATGAGAACGTTGTGTGACGACTATCGTGGAACTGTGGCTATGTTCTGTTTCGTTTTAATTGTATTGCGGAGGTTTTTACGAAGTAAACATTAAAATGTGGTTTTAAAATGTGGAGCTCAGCGAGTCTTCAGTGTCTCAAGGAGTTAGCGTATATTCCCCGCAAAAACTCCAATTTCAGTATGAAATTTTCTTAATGTCGAAAAACAAACAAAGATGTCTCTTTCGTAACTTCCGTATGTTCCTTTTTTTTTTTAACAAACTTCCACCATAAATAAAGGAAAGATGCCGAACATTCGAATATAACATTACAGGAGAATAACGTCAAAAATTGAAACAAAAAAAATTGGAAAAAAAAGACACCCGACCCCGACCCCGACCCCGACCCCGGCCCCGGCCCCGAGTTTTGGCTACTACCTTAAGTGTCATGTCATCGTGAAAAACATTTTTATTGTGTTGAACAGACGTGCCATTGGTGTCCTACGCAGACGTCCTTTGGGCTCGTCACGAAATCTTTCCTCCCCCCTAACATTGCGTGACAAGCCCAAAGGACGTCTGCGTAGGGGACTAACGTGCCAGGATTTCGACAAACCATCCATGCCAGATCAACTCATCTGTCTCTTAGTTAGTCATGTACTACGTTTCTATTTTAAAACATTTATGTCATGTAGTTAACCTAATAGGTCATTTTCGAGTTGTCTTTTTACTTCACTTCAAAAGGAGTCTTCGTGAAATTTTTTAAGCAACTAACACACGTTATCAAACGATTGGTTTTGCACAAAGACTCCTTTTGACAGAGGCTAAAGGCAACTCAGAAATGGTCTATTTTGCTATGGAGAACCACCCAACAGTTCTTGACGAGTTACAGCAAGAGGAGCAAGAAAAGATTTTGAGTTACAAGTCACTCTTATGCACTCCATTGGTTCAAAATAATTTCCATTTGTCACTGACTTCAGAGTTGTTACTGTCACTGGGTTCAAAGTTATCATTGCATCTGATTGCAGAGTTGTTTCGTCCTAGCCGTTTTCAAATTTTATTTTTAACAAATGGACTGTTCATTCATAGAAATTATTAAAAAAAAAACAAAAAAAAAAGCTCTGGCTTTCTGACCTCAACCTCATATTCTAAATATTTACCATTAAAACCTTTCGCACAGCAAAAGTCATTGATTGATTAGAAAAGTCACCATAACAGGTATTGAACACTCCGGCTTTATTGAGAGGAGAAGCGAACCTTTTTCAACACTTTAACACAACTTGATTGGTATCTCCGTAGTTGTACCGTGCTAACTCAAAATGCACTCCTTTGTGCTAAGATAAAGACTCAGAGTCTTCCATAAACTGTAATACTATACTCTCTTACAGAGGTTGTATTAAAGTTAACTGAAATCAACTCAACTTTAATCTGATCACTTACTTGGAAAAAGAACCGGACCCTATAAAAATGACATTAATCCCACAGATCGGTATTTGAATGCCTGTAACATTCACAAATGAAGCCCCGGACTGAACGTCGCCTGGTCTCAGCGTTACAAACACAACCCAATGGCCGACTATTGTCAAACTCTCAATATGATTTGCTGCGCATCGCTTTTTCAACTATCTTATCGGTGTTTGAAAATGTATATATTATATTACATATTATATATTACATCTTAATGAAATCGCACATAAAACAGTTTTTCGATATTCTGTGTTTCATAAGTCAGCCACTGGGTTATACAAAAACATGAAGACTGCTCATGCTCTTTCCGTTTACCTAACTATAAGCCTTAGAAATTGAATGCTCGCAGTAAAACGGCAAACGAACACAACCAAGAACTTGAACCAGACTAACTATCGACAGAAGCTTTCGGTTAATGAAACGAAAGATACACCAGCAGACATGCATTGGCGTTTCCCTCTAACTATTCTGCCCGAAAGTGAAAAAACGGCATAAAACAAAGTATTGATTGAGTCTACTGTTTTGAACAGTTTATGAAAGATAACAGTACTCCACTACAGTAAAGTGGGGAATGGAGTAAGCGGGTCCATACCCTGTAAGATCCAGCCACAGTCGCATTATATCATTTTGCCACTTTGTCTTGGCAAGAATATTGCTAAACTCCTCTCTTAATTCTGGAAATGAGTCATAAGTGGCTGGAAGCTCCAGTAAGGCACCACAGGTGTGTGCAATGGGTCGTCTTGCCAATCCATCTACGGTTGTAAACTGGACAATTATAGAAGGGACACACAGGACATCTGCTCCCGTCACATATCTCAAGAATGACTTCAGTTGACCCTGATCCATTCCTCTAACAAATCGTTTCAAGTAGTCGAGTGATGCTCGCTCAGAGTTGTTCTTTGGTGTTGCCTGTAACATGTTTAACACCTTTTTGTTAGTTGGTTCAAGTTCCTGGTACATGTTACGGAGTCCTTCGATCGTAGACAGTTCC
>JALIRR010010005.1:0-14809 GCA_023091755.1 Montipora sp. Colony 1 RG-2022 | reverse complement strand
GGGGACCGCTTGTCAAGCCCTTTTGTCTACACCATTGTTTTGTTTTCAAGAAGTTATGTTTCACCTCGAAATTTCTTTTCGACTTTACCATCGAAAACTCTCTTCTCAGTTCCCGCCTCTCTAATCTCGGTTCTCGATTCTCAAAACATCGAGGATCGCAGATCGAGTTTCGAGTCGAGACTGTCAACATTTGCTGCTTAGGTTTTCGCAACAGGCTGCCAGCATAGATAGATAGATAGATAGATAGTTTACTAAAATAATTCATTGCAGCCATATGGCTGAATTACAAACTATTCACAATATTGATAAATTATTTATATATTTACAATAATAAAAATTTATATATATATATAAATGCTATCTTGACAAAGAAAAAATAAAACTACTTATAAATATGACTTATGATAAAACTGTTTTTGCATCGTTCTGTCTTGACTCTGGGTAGGTTGAATTTCCTTTGGTGTCTAGTAGCGTAGTTACTGTTAGATCGTATAGGAAGAAGATGGTAAAGTTTGTGTTCATTGTCATTAGCCAGTTCATTGAAGGTTCTTTGGGATATCTCTTCTCTTCTTTGGTACAGGGTAGTTAAACCAGATTCCACGATGGCACCACTATAAGAGAGGGAATTTCGGATGAACTAGAGTGTCAGCAAAGGCGCGCCTTACGAATGATTATTATAAGTTATAAAGAGGCTCTGTAGAAAGCCAAAATACCCACATTTCGCAGAAGAAGATTTACTGTCACCTCCCCCTAGAAACTATCCCTACCTACAGCCACCCTACACCCCAAGCCCCAGGGAAATAAACACAGACCACTAAAGTATACAAACATATTCACATGAGACCTTTATTTCCATTTCTTCTACCTTTCAATCACAAGGTTCACAGCACTTGAATATCATTATAAAGATAATATACTTACTAAAGCTACCATATTGCTTCTGCAGAATGATTCCACAGTACATTTCTTTTGATATCAAACCTATTATTAAGTAACAAGGGTACATACTTGCTTATATACACTAAAATATACGAAACAGTTTTTTTTTAAACACTGAGAGCTAAAACGTTATATTTACAATTATTTGCTGTCACGCAAGCGGTTATTACGAAATATAAATGAATATTAATCAAATCAAAGCTTCAAAGAAAACTACTCGCTTAAAGTCAAACACTTTAATCAGTCATGGCTCAGTTAATGATAACTACACCGGAACTCACTGGGCAATATAACAGACCAATTTCGATATATTAAAAATCAATACTAAACAAAAGGCATCATCTCGAGGCTCTGGGGAATAATTATAAGGATTTGTATGAGTTTATTCCCCAGGCCACGAGATGGTGCGTTTTGTTTAGGACTGAATTTTAATATATCGAAAGTGGGCTATTCATTCCTGCTAAAAATTCATGCTTTCTTACAAGTAGATTTCCTAAAAGATGAATTTCAATGCAAAAAAAAAAAAAAACAGTTATACCTTCTGTTCCCTTTCACAGAAATCAATCTCAGGTACAAAGCGGTAGAATATTCATTATAAGTGAAACGCTTCAAAAATACAGAAACAGTTCAACAAATTACAAGCAAATCAGATAGTAAAAAGGGTTCATGAAAGCTGAAAATCAAACTTCCTTTAGATAATAGATTATTGTTACTTGGCTTTTAGCAAGTGTCTGCTCAAGGTTCATCAAATATTTGAATGCGATGATTCCAATTGTCAGACACAACAATTTGGCCATTACTGAGGAGTGCTACTGATAATGGATACTTAAACTCTCCTAAGTTGCTGCCCTCTTTTCCAAACTTACCAACAAACTTACCATTCAGTTCAAAGACTTGCACTCTATGATTATCACGATCACAGACAAGTACATGTCCTGATTTAGTCACTGACAAACAACAGGGACAATCAAACTCTCCATTCCCCTTCCCTCTTGTGCCAAACTGATACTTATAGTACCCCTCCCGGGTGAATACTTTCACACTGTGATCACCATTGTCTGACACAATGAGATAATCACCAGACTGAACACAATGAACAGGACCACTAAGAGAACTGGGTCCACCTATCTTTGTTAGAAACTTTCCATCAGGGGAAAAGAACTTAATGAATTTGTTTCCCGCATCAGTCACAATAACATTGCCATTGGAATCCAGTGATAAACCATAAGGATTCTTGAGCTGGCTATCAAGGCTTCCTTCCCCACCAAACATACTCAAGTACCTCCCCTCCTCGTTAAAAATTTGGATTCGATGGTTGTTGTAGTCTGCAACATAAATATTGTTATCTTTACCAAAAACTATTCCTTCAGGGGATTGAAACTGTCCCTTGTCGCTACCCTGACGACCAAAGGATCTCAGAAAATTGCCCTTGCAGTCAAATATCTGCACCTTGTGCTCGGAAGTGACTGCGATTTCATCCCTGGAATTTACTGCTACCCCCAAAGGATAACTAAACATTCCATCATTCGAGCCTTGTTTTCCAAAAGATAAAACAGGTTTGACATTGAAAGATTTAATAAAAACACAGAAAGGGCTACCGCGAATATGTTGCCCGTTTACCTTAACTGACAAATTGTATTTACCTTCAAATGTAGGAAAATAGCTGATTTTGTAGGTCCCGTCTTTGTTGTCATTAACAAGAAATGTGGTTATGCATTCCTGCCCTCGCTCGTCTCTCAAGTCTACCATTACATTGTCATTCTTATTATAACATTGTTCGGCAGCCGCGTTTCTTGTCGTTAAATTGAATTGAGCTTCACGCCCAACAGTTCCTTCATAAAGTCCTTTACCTTCGGCAACAGATTCCTTTGCATCAGTTGGAAATTTCAAAAGACCAATGCCTTCGCTGTTGATTGTCTCCAGGATCTTGTTATTTTCCACAAAAACTAATTCAAACAGGCTTTCAGGGTCGCGCTCAACTGGCTTCACTTGTCCTACCCGTTCTAGAATGGTTTGCAATGGTTTCTTTAGCTGAACCACCTCGGCGTCTGTGCTTTGTGTTAAAAGTTTCTCAGCTTTTTCCAGCGCTGATTCGATCTCCTTCATTTCCTGCTGAATCGCTGTTTTTTTGGTCGTTAGATTCTCCAGCGATTTCTTGGTTTCGTTTTCCACTGCTGCCTTGATATTTTGCCTTTCCTCTTGAAGTCTCCTCATTAAATTATCAACAAAAACATCGACGTCTCTTAGCATGTCTTCGCTTCGTTGAACAAGCTGAGCGTACTCCTCGTCAATTTGAGTGACCATCTTCATCTTTGCGTGCAAGTTGTCTCTTGGCGTTTGAATTAGACCTGCTAACTCGATCTTTTGAGCTTCGGCTTCCTCTTGGATTAATGTCACTTTGTGTCCTGCGTGATCTAAGATGACACAAGTTTGACAAACTGAGTTTTCGGGACAAATTTTGCAAAAGAACTTTAGCTCTTCTTTCTCATGCCCCTTCCTTGAGCAAAACACGGGTCGTTTCACTACTACCTCATAGTCTTTTTCTTGAAAATCTTTCACGGCCAGAACGCGGTGATCTTTGTAGCCTCGCCAGATGTTGTGCCCAATCAAACACTCATCACAATAAA
Organism: Montipora sp. Colony 1 RG-2022; assembly: GCA_023091755.1. Taxonomy (NCBI): domain Eukaryota; kingdom Metazoa; phylum Cnidaria; class Anthozoa; order Scleractinia; family Acroporidae; genus Montipora; species Montipora sp. Colony 1 RG-2022. The sequence goes on along the minus strand of JALIRR010010005.1, from coordinate 11,243 downwards.
ACTTGCAACACTCGAAGCAGTACGAGGTTTTAGAGCTTTTCTTGTCGCAGTTTCCGCATGTTACTTGGGTCTTGTCAGATTCTTTAATAGCTAGGGCATCGATGAAGCCGCTGAGAAAAAAGCTTGTGGGAAGATCTTTCAAATCACCGCTTGCAGGAACTCTACAGCGGCCTTGGCATTTCGGACACCTCAGATCAACTTGACCACCACTTGCTCGATGCCAGTTGATCAAACAGTTCAGACAGAAACTGTGCAAACATGGAAGGTATCTTGGATCTCTAAGGATGTCTTGACACACCGGACACGAGGCTTCTTCGCGAAGATTGAAAAGCAACTTTGGGATATCCATATTGCTAATCTCCACGCCTTCACGAACTGAGTGCCTTTGACTATGACATTGCAAGTCTCGTGATTTCTATCTTTAGCTTTTCTTGGAATCAGGTGACCATTAGCCAATCATTGCGATGTGTTTTAAAAGTCTGTTGATTGTTTTGTTTTGGTTCTTTGATTAAAGAAAGCGAAAACAAGGCCAGGACAAGAGTCGCGATTTCTCTGTGGGTCACAACCCCGAACAAGCAGGAGCCCAGAAAGCAATGAACTTCAAAAATAACTGGAATACAAATTCACGAGTTGCTGAAAATGTGGTGTGGTGTGAATAAATAAAACCATTTGCTCTTTCCATGTAGTAAACCCCACAATTTCCACACATTACAAGAACAAACAATAACGCACGAATAGACCAAATACGAGTGGGGGTTTATTTTGTTTGCAGCGTGGGGATTTATTTTGTTTGAAGCGTGGGATTATATTTTATGTCACGAGTCAGAATTTATTTTGTTTGCAGTGCATTTTACTTTGTGACATGAGCAACTTTTAATGGTAAGGTGTGTCGCTTATGGGCTTCTGTATTTTTGCGCTTTGTTTGTGTCCGACGAAGAAATCGATTTTATTGGTCGTTTGTTGGGACGCTTCTAAGATCACAGAACGGAAAATTTGCTGTATCCATCTCGCTTCGGTTGCTACAGAAGTTTCGCGGGAGAAATTAATTCCAAATAGCAACCGTGTGTTATAAAAAACCCCGAGATTCCATGGTATAACGCTTTCGATAATGCTTCTTTTAAATCTGCAAACCAGAGAACTGATATAATATGATATATACATATATTATTAAATGGGAAGCTATTCTCAGGCTAAATAGAGAACTCTGGCTGGCTGGTGTTCGGTCGGGATTTTACAGTACGGACCTTTACCATGGAAACGGCCCGTTTCTTATTTAATAATAATAATAATAATAATAATAATAATAGTCTTCATCGTACACAATTAAAACATTACCGAACAACAGACGTGTTCACTTTGAGAGATTTTACAATTGCAAAGTTTGCATTTATGTCACTCTATAGAGACAAATGAAATTTACCAAAAATGTCTCTCTATACATATTACAGAAGCGAAGGACTTTGCAGTTAGTTAACTGCGAAATGTTCGTCTACATACATAAAAGAATCAGTGACTTCGCAATTAATTAAATGCGAAATGTATATTAGAAATCAAAATATTTTGAAAAATATACAGAGATGTTTCATTGCAAATTTTCATCATTTCTCTATAGATATAATTCATTACAAAATTTTTACTTATATTAATTTCCGTGGACTTTAGAAATGTCTAAAATTATCTAATTATCTAAAATTAATGAAAGTTCTACTTGTTTGTGTCCGACGAAGAAATCGATTTTATTTGTCGTTTGTTGCGACGCTTCTAAGATCATAGAACGGAAAATTTGCTCTATCCATCTGCCTTCGGTTGCCACAGAAGTTTCGTGGGAGAAATAAATTCCAAATAGCAAGCGTGTGTTATTTCAGATTTGACAGCCCTGTCAGATTGGCAACCGCAAGCGATTCCTCATTGGCCGAAATTTATTACCCACTCGCTTATGTTACCTGGTTTTTGGTGGCTTAGTGACGGTGCCTACTAATTCAAAGGTAATTTTGCGCGGTTTACTGAATATGCGGGAAAAGCAGATCTTAACAAGTGTTATTGAAATCCATAAAGAAAATTGGGGGTAAACTTATTTTTCAAAGATAATTAATTAACAATTATTCCATAAGCGCGCGTTGGATATGAGATGGTAAATAGCCAACGAGGCGCGTAGCGCCGAGTTGGCTATAACCAGTCTCATATCCAACAAGCGCGAATGGAATAATTGTTTTATTAAATTCCTTCAACTCCAAAAATTTGGAAGTACGAAATACGAGCGGAAAAAGCGAGCAAATCCGAACGAAATCGAAAAAAACTTGATCAAAACTGATGCGATGTTGTGTAATACCTTGTTGTCAGACAGACGCAGGCTCATCACAAAAACATTTCTTGCCTTTTCGCGTACTTCTAAACGTCGGAATTGATCGAAACTTTCCACAAAAAAAGTGTTTTTTTCTCCTTTTTGGCTTTATTCAAAGAGTAATTTCGCATTCCGGCGAAAACATTTTTAGTTTAACAACGCTTAACGCAATCATTTACCATATAAGGTCAAACCAAGGTATATGAGCTGATAACCGAGATTGAGTGAACCAATCAGAGCACGCGAAAGGCATTATCCGAGGTTGAGAATTTAATAATCAACAATATTTGTAAAAAGCTTTAAAATACAAAGCAATGCATGGCGTTCTTTGCCAAATTGGAGCTTAATTATGTCTGAAAAATGCATGGTTACCCCTAATTTTCTCTTTGGATACCAAGAGCACTTGCTAAGTTCTGCTCTCTCCGCATTGCTTTAAACCGCGCAAAAATATCCCTGTGTTAATAAGGACCGCCGATAGGAAATCCGAGTATCTGGAGATGCGCAGAACGTATGCTCAATAAGAATAGTAGGCACCGTCCTTAAATTTAATGAGAGTTTCATTAGGAAAATAACACAAACAGCGGTGATAAACATTGTATTCCAACGCATTTTTATAAAACTTGATGTTTCGTATGCTAGTCAACACACATTTTCAAAAGTGACCGTTACAATTTTCTCAGTCTAGGTTCCAGACCCCTATTGTTTACGATATATATATATAGTTTTTAAAAATTGTAACGGCAATAGTTTATACGATTAAATTTAATGAGAGTTCTATTAAAGTTAGCCGACTTCCTTAACTTTAAGAGAGTTGAGAGTTGAGTTGGCAAAAGAACTGTTTTCACGGGATTTCCGGTTGTCACTCGCTACCGCCGCTCGTGAAAACACACCCAATATCACTGATCATTAGGGCAAAAATGTTGCCATGGTAACAGTCTGATGGGTCTCATTTTCTGCCTTTCGAGATATCAAGAGTGACATACTTTACTGGTTTCGTCATTCCAATGTTTACCAAAATGTTGATTTTATGATTATCTTCATATTTCATCCGCCATCCGTTATCGGAATACGCGGCGCAACGGTTTGCCCTCATAGTTTTCGATGAACTAGAGAGTGTGCAAAGGCGCTTTTTGTCTGGATCTGATTTTAACCTGAATGCGTTACTGTTTCATAGGGATGGGCGTTGCTTTCCTCTGCGTATCCGCGTATTCTCTTAGAAAATACTTGATATACAGTGATGCAAAGCGACTGCGTAGCTACGACCGCTCAAACAAGTTCGTCCCAGTGCTTTCTTATCGCTTTGTATAGTGTGTTTTCACGTGACGTCACGGCTTGCTTGTTAGTGTACCCGAATAATCCTCTGGGAATTGAGCTTTATTATCATGCAAACGTTTTCTTTTGTTTCGGTGGAAAAACAAGATTACTGATCACGTGGGTGAAAACACTTTATTCGCTTACACGATGTAGTCCAAAATCTCATTCTCGGTATGAGTTCATTCCGGTAGTTGTACCAGATCGAAATTCTCATACCAGTATCATCATGTAAACGAATACAGAGCAGCAAGAGAGAACTGGGACCAACTCGTACAGGAATGGAAAACCTACCATTGTCACAAAATGTAAAAACCCCCTGGCGATACATTTTACCGCTCAACTTCGAAGCAGTTTCCTCGCTAGTTGCCTCTTGATGCATAACCTCAGTTAAAGAATTCTGCAGATTTTCAAGTGTTGTTCAATAAAGGTGTTCACATTGATGAAAATCTGAACTTTGGTAAACATGTTACATCATTATGTATGAAAACAAGCAAACAAATGGCGATCATAAGCAGGTTTAAGAAGCTGTTGAGTACTAAAACAAAACTTTTGTTGTACAATGCCTATATTCTACCCCATTTTACCTATTGCTCTACCGTATGACATTGTGGAAAAACAGCAGCTGGCAAAATCGAAAAGCTAAACGAGCGTGCTATACGATGCATTTTTAATGACAGCATTAGTACCTATGACGAATTACTAATAAAGGCAAATTTGTCAAGCCTGCACAATAGAAGGATTCAGGACATGTGCATACTCATATACAAAGCTATCTATGCAACTACACCAACATCTATTCAGTGGTGATCTCTTGTCATTAAAAAGTAATAAATGAAATCTGCGGGCTAAAATGAAGCTGATTCTACCTAGAGCAAACACGTGTAAGTATGGACTGCGTACTTTTAGGTATTACGGTCCGAAGCTATGGAACTCCTTCCAGGATAAACTAAGAACTGCTCCCATCATCAAAAACTTTGTGTGACAAATTAGAAAAAAAACATTGGATACCTGTAATTGTTATTTTTGTTGTACATAGATTTTTGTTCAATCTTCTCGCTTTCATACCATTTACCTTTTATTATTTAGTTGTACATCACATTTTACTTCCTTTCAGTATCCTATTGTGTAAATACTCCGCTTACTTTTTTAGGCAATTTTTGTTAACCCAAATACTATTACTTCTCAACTAATTTTCATAAAATTATTTGTTAACTCGACACATTAGCCTAACAACCTCCAATTGATTTGAGTATAAATAAGTTATGTATGTAATACTAAACTCAAATTGCTTGAATTTTAAGTAATGGTCCGGCTAAGAAGCAGGCAGAAAAACAATAGCCCGCGGCAATAGCGTCGGTTAGTTAAAATGTGCCAACATTTTTAATCAAATTAAGTTCGGCTGTTCCCATTGGTGTAAGCAGCTAAAAGCGCGAAATTTGAATTTCAATGAAAAATGTAATCGACTTGCCGTCTAAAAAATTAGATTCTGTTTCGTAGAACAAATCATTATGCCTTCAAAAACTATGTTTGTAAATATCGTCAAGATTCTATGCGCCATTTGCCGATTGGCGAATGGCGCATAGAACAATGCCCAAATTTGGCCGAGAGACAGAGATCAAGGGCATGGGGAAGAAGAAATCCAAAAAAGGCTTTTTTTTCATTTTTTTCTCATCTTTTTTCGACATTTTCCGATATTAGCCAATCAGATGCCTCGATTGGAGCAGCAGCTTCTAAGTACTTTTGCCGCTGGGCTGCCTGCTTCTTAGCCGGACCATTACTTAAAGTAATGTTTCCCTATTCGAGGGGCAGCATTTGTATCTCATTAACCGGAGTAACTGCAAAATACCCTGCTGCTTTTAGAGTAACCCATAGATACGTACCTCGACAAAGAAATGTACCAAGGTGGAAAACGCATGTGCAGGGCGTGCCTGTAGAGCGATGGTGTTTTCTCCATCTATCACATTGGTTGCGGTCACACCTGAGAGAAACACAGTGTAACAATAGTGTTGACATTACTCTAGTGTCAACTCACTGGTATTTTGAATCCATAGGGGAACAATGAACGAAAGAACTTCAATGATTTAACACTAGTGTCAACTCCCTCAGTGCGACCACAACCAATGTTTCGTGCCATCTCGCTCTTTTCCAGCTTAAAATCATAATATACTTCTAGTAACAGTTCCTTTACTAAAGGCTCAAGCTTATATGGTTAATTAAGCGCAAAGCTAGCGGAGCCTGCAAATCAAATCTAAGGCGGATCAAAAAGAATTTTGGATTTTTTTCTTCAGGAGAGAGAAAATAAATGTGCCAACATTTTTAATCAAATTAAGTTCGGCTGTTCCCATTGGTGTAAGCAGCTAAAAGCGCGAAATTTGAATTTCAATGAAAAATGTAATCGACTTGCCGTCTAAAAAATTAGATTCTGTTTCGTAGAACAAATCATTATGCCTTCAAAAACTATGTTTGTAAATATCGTCAAGATTCTATGCGCCATTTGCCGATTGGCGAATGGCGCATAGAACAATGCCCAAATTTGGCCGAGAGACAGAGATCAAGGGCATGGGGAAGAAGAAATCCAAAAAAGGCTTTTTTTTCATTTTTTTCTCATCTTTTTTCGACATTTTCCGATATTAGCCAATCAGATGCCTCGATTGGAGCAGCAGCTTCTAAGTACTTTTGCCGCTGGGCTGCCTGCTTCTTAGCCGGACCATTACTTAATACTAAAGCCCGCTTTACACTAGCACAAAAATCTGGCACGGCACTTCGAAATCTCGGTACCGTACCAATGTTTTTCGGGCACGTCACGGTAGATTTTTCGTGTGTAAACAGAACAAACACAATGTGTATTTGGAACCCGGGCCAGAAATTATAGTGGTGCCCAGCATAACTATGGAGGGGTGCTCGTCACTTTAAATATTGGTACCGTGCCACTTTTTGGAGTGCCGTGCCAATTTTTGTGCGTGTGTAAAAGGGGTTTATAGTAAGCGATGTTTGTCTTTATGAATTTGCAAAGCGGAAGAAATCCCGACGATAATAACAGGTGATTAGGCGACCAATGTAAACTGGAAGTGTGATATTTTCTGAAATAAGCAATTAGTTAAAATATTTGGCAAAAACTAGGAATAAGAAACATCGAGTTCAAGTCGCCTTCCATTTCTGCAAAACACCCGTGCTTGAAAGCTGGTTAAAAGGTGGACGCAAATACGAAAATTAATGGAACGATTCCATCACGAGAACGTCGTACAATGTGGGCGAATTTTCAGAAAAATAAATTGCGGACGAGCGGGTTGTCGTCAAAACCTCAAATTTGATGATTTTACGTCACGGAACCGCAGAAATATGTGCTGAAATGCATGCCGCAAACGCAGCACGTTTATTTTCCTCTTTTAACCAATGATATTAATGCTTCGTGGTGTTATCGTTGCAGTAACCGTCGTCGCTTTTTAAACTCTCTATCATGAAATATGAAAGGCGCATGTTCTCTTTAAGCACAAGCGCGGGCTCTGGGAACGAGGTTACGTCAGGAGCTCTCCTGATTGACGTATGAAGGTAAAAACAGGCAGGTACAGAAATGGACAAGGTGGCGCACGATGCTGACTTCATCTTGGATTCTAGTTCATGTTGAAGTTATGTTGGTCAATCGAAATTATCTTATTATTTTAATAAAAGAGTAATAAATCAAAGTTAAAAAATACATATATATATATATAAGGGGTTCTTCAGTTAACAGTACGTATCACGTCGAAGTCTTTCCCGTCGGCCACTATCTCATTGAATATATGAGGGAATCATTTTGATCAAGGACTTTGCTTAGTGTAGACAAGTTGATGTAATACATTTGTTTTAGTAATTTAAGTATAATAATAAAATTTATATGATATTAATTAACTGTATAGTAGACAAAAGTATATTCTTACATATTTGTAGTGTTCGACTGCAGTGGATTTGAAGAAGTGTATTATCTCCGGCAAGTACAAAACACAGGTCACAGGTCACAGGTTACCCCTTTACCCAGAAAGTATCCTAAACATTCATAAAAGCTAACCTTAGGCCTAATTAGGCAGAAACAAACGTTTTTAGGCCTAAGGTTAGCTTTTATGAATGTTTAGGATACTTTCTGTATTGGTAAAACAATGACCTGTGACCTGTGATTTGTACCTGCCGGTGTTATCTCTTCGTTTGCGATGCTGCAGCTCACGCGAGTTGGCTTGAAAGCAAATAGAACCATTTCAGTACTTCCCAATCTGGAGGACAAAACAATGCATATGGTTGTTCTCTTCCCTGAGAGAAACAAACCATTTGTTTCTCTCAGGGATGAGAGCAACCAAATGCAAAACAATCTTATTGTTTTGTCCTCCAGATTGGAAATTAACTGAAAGGGGTCTATACAATCAATGCAAGTAAGAGTATAGAAGATTACTGGCTGAAAATTAGAGCCAATTTTGTTGTTGAATTTCTTAACGGGATAAAATTATTTCAAAGTTTTTGACACAAATTCTTCACGCTTAGCCAACTGAGAAACAATCTAACTAACGATGTCCAAAGATATGATAGTTGTCGGCTATCTTTCTCAAAACTAAGACCCCGTCCACATGTATAGCGAAGATATCGTTGACGTCACCTATTGTCATTAATGTACTAACCAGAGCCTCATTGGCTGTCGAAACAAATTAAAGGGTCTTTTGTTCCTTTGGTTGGCATATTTGAATAATAAAAAGAGTGTTTGTAAACATATACTTTCTTTGATTCCTATGGTTCTTTTTGTTTCCAGGTGAAGTTGGTGCTAGTTCGGCAGCTGCTGCTGTAGCAGCAGCACAAGCTGCCATAGCAACTCTTTTCCATGCAGCATGGTAGAAGAGGCACTGGAAGTTCAAAAGCGCCATATGCTGCTGCACTTGGTAAGATATTAGAGATTTAGTTACAACAATAGCAACACCACAAAACAGTAGGTTCAGTCAGTGAGAAATTGTGCAGTACATCTTTTGTGCATTTGAGTTCTTATCTCTGCCGTTGTCCAGAGAACGTGAAATTCCAACCTTATGATTCTGGGGTACTGCATTCCTATTAATTCGTCTCCTGAATAATGTAGTAGAACTGCACATACTCATTGTTTTGTAATATTTGTGAAGTGCTCTAAATGGAACAAAGTCGTATTTTTATTGACCAGGAAGGTCTAAAGAAACCAGAGAAAATTATAAATATTGCTCATTAATATTAATATTAATCCTTATTTCATTCATTTATTGGACCTAAGAATTCTTTACACAGTTCGAATTCCGCCCGAAAGTATTTACCCGTTTGCCGAGATTTTACCATGGTTTTTTCGCAGATTGATTCTGTGTTCTCACCTCGGCCAAGACGAGGTGTCCCGAAATTTTCGAGTTCATCAAGTTCTCAATTTCATGCTCCGATGATAAATCACACCAGCTGTAGTCGAGCTGGCGGAGGTTTTAAACTTGAAGTCAGAAGGTCAAGGCTTTGCCTTCTTGTAGGAGCATGACGATTTTCCCTGAGTATGCCTGTGTAAAACCAGAAAAATTCATAATTTCATTTAACTCTGTATTGTAACTAAATCTCTCTTGGAAACTAAAGTAGTTTTGTCTTGATTTTGTAACAACAGGAGGAACTGTAAGCAGTTTACCAGCACCATCAAACAGCTTAAATGGTTTGCCTGGTATAGTATAGTTCCTTAGGAATGCCGTTTGATTCAACGTCATCTAGTGTAAACTCAGTTAGTATTCTAGTTACACCAAGTGATGTGCGAGCCTCTATCAATGTGGCACCAACCTCAACAAAACAGAAAAAAATAAGTGTAGTATCAGCCTGTGAAGCTAGCTTTCCTGTACTAAGAAATACTCTAGCATTTAAATCTCTTCAGATTTTTGCATTGGTTCAGTAATGCTTGTTACTCAGGCTACTGGGTTGTGGAAAAACCCAGGCTTCTACGCAATGCAAGAGAGCCAGGGTTATTTTTGTCAGTGGTTTGCAACCAATCTCTAAAGACACAGATAACAATGATGTAATATACAATTGCTGGAGGACGAACAAAACAAAACCACTGAAACATAGCATTTTTAAACGTATTTTGGTATTCAAACGGTAAAGATAAGCATATTTTTATCCCCTAAAATTTTTTTATCAGTTCGGATTCCCTAGCTGAAAGTCTAGTGATCGCAGAAAATTATAGGGATCAAAACTTACCTTTTCGAAAATTTGAGCCAGAAAAAAAGCTCCCGAAAATTCTGGTTGACCTTTTTAGGCTAAAAATCCGTTAAAAATGGGCAATTATACCATGTTTTAGATGTTCGAAAATCCTAGTACCGGCAGGCAAGCAAGAAATTTTAGAATAAATGTAGCGAAAATTCTAGAGCTTGGGTGCCCCTGAAAAGGAGCCAATGAGAGATCTTTTGTTTTCGTCCACCAGCATGGCGGTGAAGAAGTCACGTCAAAACCACCTAAAAACACGGACACGGACACGGACACGGACACGGACAGCATCGGCTGCATGTACTTCGCTTCACAAATTCTGTCAACCCTAAGATTAAAATTTATTTTCGAAATGACAGCAGCCGGTTTTTCAACTCAAACCAGCCACCAGCTTCAAATGTTATTCAAGTCCCTTGGATAAGAATGTATGAAAGTCGTGTATCTAATCCCCGTCATACTTTGACCTCTCCGCACGCGAAATTAGAATCGAACTGACAATCGGCCAGCTCCAAGATGGCGCGATGATTATTAATAAAGGAATCGGTCAGTATAAAATGTAGACTGCAGACGAGATCTAAAATGCAGACTAGGTACAAAATAGGCCTCGGCCCAGGCGTAAGCTTAGGCCTCAGTTTGCATTTTAGACTCAGTCTGCACTCTGCAGTCTGCATTTTATACTGAACGATAAAGCAATGTGTAGAACAATTGGACGGTCAGTTACTAGTGTGCGGTTTAAGCCTGGTTGTTTTTTTCTTTCTTTTTTCATCCCTTTGCCACTGCTTTAGCTGCTCTCATGACCGCGATGGTATTTTGCTTTACTCTGTGTTTTCCTCTCTCTTGTTTCTGTAGAAATAAAAGCGCAACTTAAGTTACAGCTGTAGCTTCCGCCCAGGTGGCCGAACAGGAAGCTGCAGTGGCAGCCGCTGCTGTTCCCGATTGGGTTTACGATCCCAATGAGCCTCGGTACTGTCTCTGTAATCAGGCCAGTCCAGAACAAACATGTCCGATGTGTCGGCATAAATTGGTTTATAAAGGGGGTAGTTACTAAAGAAACTGTGGTGCTGCGTCGGTTAGGAAGTACTGTACAAAATTGGTTTTATCAACGGAGTTGATAATGTAAATTGGCCCCGTATAGAAAAGTTGAATATGTTTCGAGCGTTAGCCCTTCTCCAGAGCAACGGCCTTTCCCTACATCTAGGTACGACGGAAAGCCGCAAGAATCTGGAGAATTCTCACGGTATTAACGAACGCTTTTCATTTAACGAATGTATTCCTATTTTTCACGTTGCTATGTTACCACCAATTGCGTAGATCCTACTCTACTATAAAAACTACACGTAACCCACAATTCCTTGATTCGCTCTGCCGAAGGGCTACCGCT
>JALIRR010010004.1:7500-14810 GCA_023091755.1 Montipora sp. Colony 1 RG-2022 | reverse complement strand
TTACAATTTTGGGAATAATTTGGGGGAATGTGTCCATATTATTCACAATTCTGGGAATAACTTGGGTAAAGTGGTTCCTATATCATTTACAATACTAAGAATGTCTTGGGAAATGTGTCCATATTATTCACAATTCTGGGAATAACTTGGATAAATGTTCCCATACTAATCACAATTCTGGGAATAACTTGGGTGAAGGTTTCTATATCATTCACAATGTTGGGAATAACTTGGGAAATGTGTCCATATTATTCCCAATTCTGGGAATAACTTGGATAAATGTTCCCATACTAATCACAATTCTGGGAATAACTTGGGTGAAGGTTTCTATATCATTCACAATGCTGGGAATAACTTGTGAAATGTCTCCATATTATTCACAAGTCTGGGAATAACTTGGATAAATGTTCCCATACTAATCACAATTCTGGGAATAACTTGGGTAACGGTTTCTATATCATTCCCAATGCTGGGAATAACTTGGGAAATTTGTCCATATTAATCACAATTCTGGGAATAACTTGGGGAAATGTTCCTCCATAATTCACAATATTGGGAATAAATTGCGAACTTTTCCCATATTGTTCCCAGCTTTGGGTATAACTTGGGAAAACGTTCACAGCATATTCCCAATATTGGGATGCAAAATAAAAGTAGACGTTCTTTCCCAATAAAAACCCAAAATTTTCCCCCAAAAGTAATTTCTTGTCCCAACTTTTTCCCATGAGTGGGAAAATTTCCCATTTAATTTCCAAATTGGAATCTCGAAAAGTTTCCTGTGTTGGATTGCGGTGGGAACCCTTGTAATGTGAAACGTAATTTGTGGTGTATTCTACCATTTAAATTCAGGAATCTCTGATATAGGAAGTGCTTATTAAACCTTATAGAAGTGTCTATTGAGGCTCATTGTTGTCAACGTATATTGGGGATATTACACGGGGGCGAGAAGGTATGAAGTTTATGTTCGAGTGGCAAGAACAATGCGCTCAAGTGAGATATTGTTCTTACAGCAAGAAGATACTGGTAATAGTTTTCACTACATCTGTCCCCGCCAAAGACAATACGGATGGCAGTGTTTTCCAATAGCGCTTTGCACTATTACTAAAAATATAGACTTTATCACATGAGCCCCCCGAGTAGACTCAGACAAACATTTCGATCTGAGTGAGGTAAGCGATAGTGAAGAAAAAAAGAAGAAAACTTGATAAATCTGTGGAGTTGGTTTCTAAAAATAGGCACGCAATGCGTACATGTGATAGTGCAATTAACGTACTCAGCGCTTTATTCCGTAATTGTCAATTGAGATGAGTTTTGTTTTCCAGGAGATCCAAGGTTTGTCTTCGCCGGTAATATATAGCTCTAATTGTACACGGTATTGTTTTGGTAACGTAAATCACACTGGTGCCATGGTAGATGTCTTAAGTAAATAGCCGGGTTCTGAGAATACATGTGGTTACTAGTAAAATACTAAACCCAGAAAGATTGAAGAAAATGAAAGGGAATCGAGATATATTGGCTTCGAGGGTGACATGTTAATCATTTTCAAGTTCGCTTGCAACTTCTTTGCACCTTGGGGGGCAGGGATGGCACAATGGTGACAGCACTCGCCTCCCACCAATGTGGCCCGGGTTCGATTCCTCCACTTGGCGTCATATGTGGGTTGAGTTTGTTGGTTCTCTTATATATAACTCCAAGTAATAGCGGACAACAATATTCTAAATGAGGCAAAATATAAGCTTTATAAAGGCGGCACATTACGTCTAAAGGAATAAACCTGCGAATCCTCCGTAACGCAGAGGCTTTTGCACACGCCTTTTTTACTTGTTCGGACACATGAGCGACAAAATTGAGCTTACGATCTAATGTAACACCAAGGATTTTAAGTTTATCATTGACGTCCACTACATTGTTATCCACACTGAAGTTATAACGATATGATACTGGACCTATAGCCATTGCCTGTGTCTTAGATGCATTGATCTGAAGATAGTTCTGTCTAAGCCATGTTGATAATATATATAGATCAGAGTTAATAATAAATTCTAAAACTGATGGAGAAGCGTCCGATGCATATTCGGTAGTGTCATCTGCATACAACCGTAGGGAGGAGTTTTTGTAACCTGAAGGTTCAAATCATTAAGGTAAATGTTAAAAAGCAAAGGGCCCAACAAGGATCCCTGAGGGACCCCAACTTTGAGAGGTTTCCAGTCAGAATAAATGCCATCTAATTTGACCCTCTGTCTCGTATCTCCTATCTAGACACTTCAATAAAGTTCCTTTCACTTTCCACAAGTTGAAGCATGTCTAAGCTATTGACACCTTTCCAAGACATATTTGCATTGAAGTTTTATCAATGTCGAGCGGGGTTAGTATCTGGATGGGTGACCTCAAAGTGTACGACTTGCGGTGTCAGAACCATATCACCAAAAATTCTACGTTACGCTTAGAGCTGAGAAGTGCTATCTCCGAGACAATGTGGTTTCACGTTAAACCATTTCGTCTGCCGAGGTCGGTGTCTTCGGTCCTTATTGGTCTTATTTACCATCCTCCGCATGCGTCATCGGAAGATAACAACGTCCTATACTCGCATGTACAAGAGACTGTGGATTAGTTTCTTCATCTTTATCCTGAGGCTTTGGTTTGTGTGACTGGGGATTTTAACCCAATCTCAACTAACATATCTGCGGTATTTAAGAGGATGTCAGGCCTCACCCAAATCGTGAAAGTTTTAACTCGTGATTCGGGTACACTAGATTGGTGTTTAACCAACTCACGTAAGTGTCTTGGTGACCCGAAGCAGCTCCCAAAGATTGGTCGTAGCGACCATTATTGCGTACTTGTACAGTAAGTCCCTTCAACTCAGAAGAGAGGTAAACGCACAATCATCAAACGGGATACTCGCGATAGCGCTTTGCGCGGGTTTGGAAGATGGATCACTTCATTTTCCTGGGATGAGGTGTTTTCTCTGGACAAGTGTGAGGAAAAGTTTGATCTCTTTTACCGGATAATGTCAGACGCAGTGAATGGCTCCCTTCCTTTGAAGTCATTCCATGTCCATTCTTCCGATAAGCCCTGGATCTCGCCAAAAATAAAGTTCTTGGTCGCGCGCAGACAACACGCGTTGAATCGATTTGGCAAGAACTCCCATGCATTTAAAATGTGGAGAAATCAAGTGCAAAGGGCAATTACATCTGCCAAGAAGTTCTCCTATGACACCAAAGTTAAAGGGCTGAAAGACTCTAATGTGGGAAAATGGTGGAAGGAAGTTAAAAACCTCGCCCGTATATCGGACGACTCAGGTCAGTGGTATCGTCAGCTAGTGGACGGAGATGTTATCGATTCTGTTGCTACCTTGTGTGACAGGATTAACGACTTTTTCGTTAACCTCACCCTGGAGTTTGTCCCCTTGACCCCTGATGATGTGGCCGGCATTGGGGTGGAGTCTATACCACCTGAGTTGCTTACGACACCCTGGGAAGCGGAGAAAGCCTTACGCGGGATTAAGATCAAGAAAGCCCCCGGACCGGATGGGCTCCCGAACGTTGTCCTAAAGGAGTTTGCGTACGATCTTGGCCCGGTCATCAGTGACATGTATAATGCTTCACTTCGGCAGGGCTTTCTCCCGCCCCTGTTGAAGAGCGCGGATGTGCGACCTCTCCCGAAGCTGAAGCCTGCGAGGTCTGTTGAAAAGGACATTAGACCAGTCTCGCTGACGTGTCAGGTTGCTAAAGTGATGGAAAGCTTCACTCTGGCTAGATTACTGCCTGTATTACTTGACAAACTTGACCTTAAACAGTTTGCTCTTTCCGGTAGATCGACCACTCAAGCGTTAGTGTATTTACTCCATCTTGCATTAGAAGCGCTAGATAAGGGAAACTGCGCGTTATGTTTCTTTTTTGCAGATTTCAAAAAAGGGTTTGACCTTATAGATCACCGGATTTTGCATCGTAAGGTCTCAAGTTTTGGGTTACACCCCTCCTTAGTGAGGTGGGTAACTGCGTTTTTACAAGGCAGATCTCAGCGCGTCCAGCTTGCATACATGTCGTCAGCTAGTAAATCCCCGAATGGTGGAATTCCTCAGGGGACTAAGCTGAGCCCCATTTTGTTTGCCGTCATGGTAGACGATCTGGTGCACTCCTGGGGTTCTAGAATTAAGTACGTAGACGATCTAACAATATTGGAGGTAATTCCTCGCAACTCGCCATCTGTAATGAAACATCTTGTAAATGACGTTAACAGCTTCGCTCATTGTAACAACATGCAGTTGAACCCTATTAAGTGCAAGCTGATGCGGGTTGATTTTTTGCGTTATAATAGTTGCTACAGTCAACCGATAGCGGTAGGAGGTTCTGTTATTGAGTCGGTGGAATCGTTTAAGCTCCTTGGGGTGTATATTTCTATAGACCTCAGTTGGTCGACTCATTGCGACTATATAATAGGGAAATCAAACCGTCGCCTCTATGCTCTTAGAAAACTGAAAGTTTGTGGGGTACAAGATGGGGATTTGGTGGCTCTGTACTGCTCCTACTAAGATGTGTCCTAGAGTATGCAGCTGCAGTTTTTGCAAACTTACCGCAGTATCTCTGCATGACGGTAGAAAGAGTGCAAAAGAGAGCCCTACGAATCATCTTTGGTCCTGACTTGAGCTACGAGGATGCCCTCGCGCGTGCCGGGCTACTGTCTCTGGAGGCCAGACGCCACCTGGCGTGCAAGAAATTTGTGACGGAAATTATGCACGCAAGCCCGCTTTACCCCCTAATTTCTAGCAGGGTCGTTTCGTCGCAAACGTCGTATTCGTGAGGTCAGGACCATAATGCCATGTGTTACTTGGCCGAACAGACTGGTTCTCAGAATTCGTGTCAATTAAATATGCGTCGTATATTAATTGTGCGTAATTATGCACATACGATTTTACTATATTGCTACTATACTATATTTATGTCTTTATATTTATATAACTACACGTTTATTTGTATGTTCGTGAGTGCATTGCCTAACCCCACCGGTAATTCAGAGATATCTGCGAATGGTGGAAATAAGCAAATATTGTATTGTATTTTATTGTTTGCAGATTTGTATCAGAGTTCCAAAACATCCAACAGTAGTTGTATATATATATTTTTTTAATTCAAAAGTACTGCAATTCAACTTATCTAGTTAACAATAATACAATAATAGAAATTGCACATTTAAATGTATATCCAACAACAACGTAGAAATTGTCAACGTGTTTTCCAATAATATGGAAAGTACTACCGTCGTTTTTGAACGGTCGTAAAATTTTAAAAGGAATGTACAATTTTCAAGTTCAATGAAATCAGTGCCATGTAAAAAATCGCCAAAGCGCTTTCAGACTTTTCAATGTGGAAAGTGTAACGAGGAATCAAACTCTCTCGCACATGAAAGTTGCTTCACTTGTATAATTTTTAATTTGCAAGATACAGCCATGAATTTCAAGTCAAATTGATTGTTTAATTGTATACCTTGCAGACAACATATTTTCTTTGAAAATTAAATTAAATTGTTCCCGACTCAATGGTTACAAGACCAAAAACAAACTGCTGTACTCGCGGGCCGAAATCCGGAATTGACAACGGCTGCCGATAAGAACACGTACGCCGGTTTACGTTTGAGCTCGTTCACTCAACATAGACCACGATGGTTCAAAAATAAATATGAAAGAACACTCAAAGCAGGTGTACACAACGCAATGGTCAGGGAAATGGGAAAAAAAAGTGTTTTCACTCACCTCCCAACAGAAGGTCATCAATAGTCATGCAAGTTTGTCTAATGACATCACACGTCAAAACACGCGCTTTCATTGGTCCCTTCTAAATCTCCAGGGAACCCTACATTTTCAGCACGATTGAGAATTTTTCTGCCTGCTGCAATACTTCACGCGGCTGGAACACAAGGGCTACTCACTAACTCTTCCTTCGCAAATTTTGGTTCTCGAAACAGGTGTTTGGGCGGTATTTCAAGGAAAAGCTTTCTGAGCTTTAACAGCAGCCGAACAAGGAGCACATTTTCCCGTCTGTATGTAACTAACTTTTAATGCAATCATATCACGTTTAGAAAAACCCCTAAAGAGGCACGGGTCTTTGAAGCTGTTAAAAATACTCGCAGCACTTGTTTTATCGGGTCCTATAGGAAATTCGTGGGCGATCTGAAATGGGTGCAAAAGGGCACAACAAAACAAATTAGGCGTTTAATGATTCTGGGGTACCTCTATTGTGGAACGATGGAGGCAATGGAAAGGTTTCTTTTGCTTATTTTTGTTTTTCAAGATTGACTTCTTCTAATGTAAAGTTTTGCCAAATATCAGCTGTACGTGCTGAAAACACTTGGCAAATACCATGTATGGCCTCTCACGCGAAAACATGCACTTTCCATGTCCCCGGAATACCGTGTGGGGAAAAAAAAAAACAAAAAAAAACTGCCCACTCATTTTCCAGAAACGTGCACTCGTTAAACAGTACTTCGGTTCTTCCCTTAATTTTATATCACTAATGCCAGTCTTCGTCATCAATTTAAAACAGACCTGCGATTTCCGGCTGTTGCTTGTTTTATGCTCTCATGCCGCGGAAAAACCTTGGAGCCAACATCTCCAGATTTGTAACTAACGTTGGAATGTTTTTATTATCTATATATGTGCTTATCTTGCAACAGTTCGCGGTTTCACTTTATATATTTTTGTTGATGGTACGGGGATGATGATGAAGCAATCGATTCTTTGTCTGAAATTCTTTGTGAATAAGCATGCAGGATATCATTATACAAATACGTAACTACAACAGGCACATTTACCACGGAAATTTTACATTTATGGTCTGAAATAAGTTACGAACGAAATGCGAATTCTCTAGACCACTTCCTTTCTTTGCCTCTATGGCACAATTCTTTTATACGAATAGACAATAAACCCGTTTTCTACCAATCATTGTACTCTAAAAGTATTCGAACTGTCGCAGACCTACTAAAAAATCGAAATGTTTTTCTTTCCTTTCATGAACTGAAACACCGCTTTAACATGAAAGCAAATTTTCTTACTCTACTCGGCCTTCAGTCTTCTCTACAATCGTTAAGAGAAAAATGAAAAGACAATCAATGGGCCGGCGTCTGTGAAAGCTTCCTTGAAAGACTCTCTAAAACCAAAAAGGCCAATAATGTCGTCTATAAAATACTGGTTTCGATGAAGCAGGTATGGCCTACTCATGCAGAGTCAAGAAAAATGGATTGCTGATTGCAAACTCCAAGGAGATGACCTGATTGATTGGACAGCGGTCTATTTTTCACCATTTAAATGTACT
>JALIRR010010004.1:0-2500 GCA_023091755.1 Montipora sp. Colony 1 RG-2022 | reverse complement strand
TATCGTGCTTTTATCGTCTTTATCTTCTCAAACACGCATTAGACGGATGAAACTAGACTTGAGATTGTACTTCAGCTGCTCTTAGGATAGCTCTATCGTTCTAAGCTTACATAGTAAGGTACTTTAACCCCTCCCCCTTCCCTCCCCACCCGCAACCCTTTCTCAATTAGAACAAAACAGAAAAGAAAAAGAAAAGTTGTTCCGACGATTCAAAAATCGCCCACTTTTCTCTTAAAAATTCCATATTGTTGCTAATACGCGCAATACAGAGTTCTGTTTGATATTTCAATTGAACTTTAGATTTAAATGCCATAACATTTGGTAAGGTTTGATTTCTTCTGAAATCCCATAAGTAACATATATTCTATATACAAGGGTAAAAGTTAAAAAATTAAAATATTCAAACCAAACGTTTTAGGCTGTTTGCCATCACGATGATGGCAAACATGCCCTGATGATGGCAAACAGCCGAAAACGTTTGGTTTGAATATTTTAAATTTTGAATTTTTTAACTTTTAGCCTTGTATATAGAATATATTTTACTAAGCGAACATTATGGACCCATAAGTAACGTTTTGCGATAATAAGAAAATAATTAAGCAAGGGGCATGATCTTGTTATGATACTTACAATTATATCCTTTTAGTGAGACAAATTCTCTCCTTCGTGATGGAAAAGCGATACTGTTCAAATTCATTCCAGAGAGTTTTCGAGTGTGGGCAACTATACAAAAGATGATGCAATGTTTCTAAATCTGATTGGCAAAATTTGCATTTACTACAAATGCTGAAGCCAATTTTATAGAGTTTAGTATTAGTATAAAGGATAGAATTAAGTATCTTGTATTGAAAGGCCTTAACAGAGGCTCAAGTGCGAATTTATGTAGAAGCATAAACAATTTTTGCAAAGAATCAATGGATAAGAGAAATTCACCTTGCAACTTATTAAAGGCGCTAGGAAATTGTGCCATTTTATTTATTAACAATAAATAATAATGTTTTGATCTCTTCTTTGTGATATCAAAAACATTATTATTAATTATACGTGATGGTGAAGATATTGGTGGCATCATATTAGTTTTGAACTCACAGGGAACAGCATGACGAAGGCCAGCCCAGGTAAGAAAATTTGTTTTGTCAACTCTAGTTTTGATAATATTGAACAATTCAGTTCTATTTAAATTAAACAATAAATCACGCGCCAGAACTATGCCAGAATCAAAGAAATTTTTGTAGAAGGTTGAGGAATTGTTGATACGAATTTCTTTATTGTTCCATATAATGTTACGCAAATCCTTAGTTGACGCAAAGTTTTCACGAAACTCTGACCACCAGGTTAAAATTTCGGGATAAAATAGAGAATTGAAGGTGTAATCTTTGATGTGAAAGTTGCAGTTGAAAAAAAAAATGTACGCTCCATGTACCCTCGTTGAATATTTTTTTAACCTTGTCCGTACCATTCCATAAAAATTTATACAGTAATCGATTCAATTCAACGATCACGTTGTCCGGGGTTAAAATTAACGAAGCTAAATAGACAAACTTAGGGATCACCAAGCTTTTAATTTACAATAAATAGATAACCCTCTAGAAGACCAGACATTAACTAACTTCTTTATCTTGTCGAAATTGTCTATGAAATTCTTTTCAAGCAGCAACTTTTGATCATAAGTATAGAAGACCCCAACGGCCTTAACTGGCTCGCTTGGCCATTTAATACCAAATGGTTTTGCTTTATTATTCCTGGAGGACCCAATACACATACCTTCAGTTTTTGTAAAATTTATTGTTAGGCCAGATGCTTTCTTAAATATTTCCAGTAAATCGAAAAGTGCTTGAGCTGAACTAACATCTGCAAGAACTGCAATCATATCGTCGGCATATTGAAGCAATTTGGTCTCTTCTCGTCCTACCGAGATACCAATTGCCAGAGCCTCTGCTGCCAAAACAAAATATATGGGGAAAGCGGGTCCCCTTGTCTAACACCACGTTCTAGAATCGATTCTAGAAAAAAATAATCCTATGTGGTTCCCATATTTATTACACAGCTTTGGGCATTTTTGTAAAATGTCTTAATCCATTGAGTAAAGTCCGGGCTAAAGTTAAAGCCCTCAAGGCAACCTAATATGAAATCCCATTCAATGCTGTCAAACGCCTTTTAAAAATCTATAAAGATCATTAAACCAGGAACCTTCTCCGTGTCAGTAAATTCCATTGAGTCAAAAATAGAGCTTATTGTTTGACCAATGTAACGGTCTTTTAACATAATATCCATTTTGATTATAGTGAATAATACTAGGTAAAACATTCTTTTTTTATTCTTTTTGCGTCCACGTTAACCAAAGAAACAGGTCGCCAATTTTCTATGAAAGTATGATCTTTTTCTTTCTTTTCAATAAAAGTAATCACAGCACGCTTTTGAGAACAGGACATTTCTCTTTTCTCAAAACACTCGTTCACTATTTGAGGCACTAATTAAGTGTTCACTAATTAAAGGCAGA
>JALIRR010010003.1:5000-14817 GCA_023091755.1 Montipora sp. Colony 1 RG-2022 | reverse complement strand
TTTCCAACTGTTGTTGCTGTACCTCAAAAACTTTGTTTCCGTCTTTTCACGGGTTGGGAACTTTAACTTACCATCAAACCAACCAATGTATGCACGTTCCTGATTGTGTTAAACTTCTCAAAATGATTGTAGGTATAATAGTCTCTCTCGTCCGCAGCTGTTTACGCAAGGACGCTCGGAGAGGGAAAACAAGAGCACACCGACAGTGGGAGTCTCTGCGGAGGTGAGAGAGTAATCCTCTCCAATTCTGAAACAATTCAACTCAGTTGACTTCACTTGCACAGGATCAGAATTAATCTTTCTATCTATTTTTTTTTTCAATTCACACAAATATAATCTTCACATCTACAAAAACATCCCGCGTAGATGCCTTTAGAAATCTTTTTCAGTAAATAAAATGGAAAACAACATAAGAATTTTTTTTTACTATACAATGTTATCGTTATTATTACATTTACCAAAATAATTCTAGTAAACAGGTTTTGTTGAAGTCAGCTGCCTTAGTGAATATTTATTGCTGTAATGAGGTACAAGGAGTATTTTCACAAACAACGCGTATGACCCATCTTCTCATTCACGTTTATTTTGATTTCGTTTCATTTCACAATATGTATAGGGTAAGCCATCACGTATTAAGTTTTCCACTAACTTACAATGGAGTTTATCTACAATCTCAAGCAGTCTTTTTGACATAATAGACAGACCGGATAGATTCGGATCGCTCTCCTCGGATCGAACGAAAAAAAGGTTTCATAAGCCAAAACTATTCGACGTTTGCGCCGATGTCACCAAGGTTAGGTGAAAGATTAGGGCTAGGGTGATTTCTCGAGGCCTTATCATTTTTTTTTTGTCTACCTGAGGTGAACGATACCAGTTAATCCGAGTTGATCCGGTTCGATATTTGTACCTGCCTTAACACATCGCATTTCTTTGAAACAAAAGTAACAGTGATTGCTTCTCCTTTTGCAGTTGTACCTCACATTGACCAATGTCTTCAGTGTTTTCATAATATTTTGCACTTGTTTAACCAGTAAATTTTACATTGTTTCATTCAAAATTAATGAGACTTTTTCAATTTGTTTTAGTTTTCGAAGAACAGTTAACGTGTACATCTTATTCAAAATGGCCGCCATTTTAGAATCGTTTTATTTGTTTGCAAATTAGCCTGTATTGCCTCGTTCTTAAACTAAGAATTTAAAGGAATATTTAACCTTGAACTAGGCATCAAGGCCTAATTTTCAAGCAAACAAAAGAATACTAAAATGGTGGCCATTTTGAAATAAAGTGTATATATTTTGTTCATTCATAGGAATTCTGCTCTGTGGATTGAGGTCTTGTTATGGCAGCTGCATTACAAGAGTCTCAAGGAAAATATATGACAAACAAATCTGTTAAAGTTAAAGTCACTGTTTTGGCTTCTGAATGGGGATCCAGCAAGGATGGTCTTTCCACCATAAACAGAAATATAGCCATTCAGTTGGCCAAATCCTCAGATGTAGAAATCTCATTTTTTGTGCCACGATGCAGTGAGAATGACAAGGCAGAAGCCCTTAGGCACAACATTAGCATTGTTGAAGCAACGCAGATGGTTGGTTATGAACAGTTGGATTGGCTTAGCTTTCCACCAGATGATCTGCAAATTGAGGTGGTTGTTGGTCACGGAGTAAAACTAGGTCGTCAGGTACAAGCCATAAGGAGGTCTCATCAGTGTAAATGGGTGCAAGTGGTGCATACAGACCCAGAGGAAATGGGAATGTTTGAGGGTTACTCAGATCCGATTCGCAGGGGCGAAGAAATGCGTAATGATGAAGTGAAACTTTGTGAAAAGGCTGACTTTGTTGTTGGAATAGGACCTAAGTTGACAGAGACCTTTCGTTCATATCTTCGATTTTGCAAAAATGATGAGACTATTTTTGACTTTACTCCAGGTATTTTTGAAGAATTTCTTAGTGTTAAGCAAGTCCCCAACGAAGGGAATCATCGCAGTGTTTTGGTGTTTGGCGGTGGTGATGTCGAAGATTTCGAATTAAAGGGATTTGACATTGCAGGAAAGGCCATTGCTTCACTTGTTGACACTCGTCTTGTCTTTGTTGGAGCACCCAATGGAAAACATGAGAAGGTAAAGGAGTCTTTCGTGCAATATGGTCTACCAGCTAATCGCTTGAGAGTTAGAGGTTATGACAAAAGCCGAGAAAGCTTAAAGCTGTTTTTTTGTGAAGTAGATCTTGTGCTCATGCCTTCAAGAACAGATGGTTTTGGATTGACTGGTCTTGAGGCCTTGTCAGCTGGTCTTCCAGTTCTTGCCAGCAAGAATTCTGGGTTTGGGGAAGCCCTATACAAAGTTCCATTCTGCTCAGCATTTGTAATTGACTCAGATATTCCTGATGTCTGGACTGCAGCCATCAAGAACATCATGTGGGACAAAGACAGGCAGTGCCGTCTTGAGGAAGCTGAAAACATGCGTATTTTATATGACAAGAAATATAGCTGGACCAAACAAAGTGATGCCCTCCGAAGAGAGATTATCAAACTTGCTCGTGGTAAGAAACCAGAACAAAAATCAATATTTTGCATGCAGCTTTGCCTCTTTTGCTTTCTTTCATCCCCCTAGCCCCACCCACAAAATTAGGAACCCACCCAAAACTGTGAAATTAATACTTTGATCAGGTGCATAAATGTACTGTAAAGACAGTCAATTGTCAAAAAAGCCTGACTCACAGATGAGCTCTGCTGCACCTTAAATTAAAGAGCTCAGCCTCTCTTTCTTAGGGACGAAAAAGTTAATGAGATTTGGTTCCTAATGGCTTAATTTTGAATTTAAATTTTTAAAGCTTCTCTCCGATTTCAAATTGATGGTGTGCCTATCACTGAACCTAGCATTGGACAGAACGGCACACGAACAGAAGTACATTCATGGGAACCTCACGACATTTGCCAGGAAGTCGACACTGGTTTGAGAACAGAAAATTGTGGAAACGGAAGTAGTCCATCTACACAAGCCGTTCTCAATGAAATTGTTTTAAGGTACCTTCGAAATGTTGGCCCCTCAAATCCAGAAGACTGGAATGGTTTTGTACGTTTTGTTCAAGAGGTACGTAAATCGATGATTCTTCATGTTGAATCAGGAAGTTTAATAATCACTATTGAAGTTGGTTCTGAGGAGATCCTTGAAAATCTGTGGCAAGATTATCAAAGCGGTCATTTGAATGAGATGGCTCAACAATTTCTAGTAACAGATGAGCTTCTGGAGAAGTTTGGCCTGATTGAGTTTAAATTGACAACATTTATTGCTGAAGAGGAGTACAAGGCTTGTCAACGTTATTTTTCTGGTAAGTTGAATAAGAAATAACACATTTGGTCTTTATTAAGCCTTTGTTTGTGTTCAAATAGCAATGCGTCAAGCAGAATGAAAAATTGATCAAGTTTTTTTATGCTTCAAATTAGCATAATATTGTATTTGTTAGTACATGTACAGTGTATGCGTTGTACAGTAGTCTTAATTAACTTGCGTCTTAACTCCCATACAAATTTTCTAGGTGCAAGATCAGTTATATATATGGGATAACTGCTTCAAAAAGGGCGTTACCAATGCAATGGAACAAACGTGTAGAGTGCTATTGGTTACTGGGAATTAATTCAGATTCCTATGCATTCTCTCACGCACATAGATGATCCATTAAAAGGCTGAGGATGGCGTTCCTCTGATTTCTTTTAGCATCATAAATTACCCTTAAATGTATAGTTTCACTAATTTGGTAAAAGAGGAATTAAAGAGTTTATACTAGTTAAAAGTTCTTATCGTCTCGGACGTTTCGGCTACAACTGTTACGTTCTTCAGCAAAGGAAATGTTAAACGACGTCCTGTATAGTAATGTTAAATATCTTGAAAGAATTCGTTAAGGTAACAAGTCGCTAGTCCCAAGAGTATAATTTATGACGCTAGAAGTTGTTAATGTTTTTGTATACGCTAGGCAGCGCTATGTGTTCATTTATAGAGTTCTCATCTCGCACGGAGTACGACGCTTCAAGAATTAGTCTTTGTTGCCACGCCCGTGAACTGTCAACAATTTCCACATTCTCCAAATCTATTTCATGACTAGGGAGCATATGGTGTTTGGCCAACAAAGAATTTTCATCCAATGTTGCTATGAACTTTGCGTGTTCTTTCACGCGTGTTTTTAGCGCGCGTGTTGTCTGTTCAACGTAAACACAATCTCAATCTATAGGTTGGCTGTTCTTGTCATTTTCTGTGGCCACTGAATAAGATCCTTGATATGATAAGTCAATTTGGGTACTTAATTGCTTCAGAAGAGTTCTTGATGAGCTTTTAAATTTCATTTCAATCCAAATTCGAAGTAATGAGCAGTTTCTAAATTCATTTTTAATTAGCCTCCTTTGCAAAGCTGTTTCAGGCACGAGACCTTTGTAATTCCAGTAGGTGTTACTTTATATACAGTGCATGAATGTTTTGGTATAGTATGTTCTATTTAAATCAAAGAAACACGTTAGCCCCAACAACACCAACCTGGGTTTTTTCCCAACAAGAGTGTGCTTTTTCATAGTGTACGTAACATGAGAAACTTCTAGTATTAATACCATTTTAAAGCGCATTACCATCAAATGAAAACAGCAAATAATAACTGACAATGAAACTAAGACAGTTTGAACTTGACTAATTCAAGGTGGCTGTATAGCATAACATGATAAACTGCATGTGCATTTTTAAAGTGCTCAGGGTATAATGATCAAATCATCGCATACCGTTTATTTCATGACAACATTCTCAAAGTTCAAAGTCAAATGATGAAGGAAACGGATTTTTTTTGCATCCGAATTGTCAGCAAATGTACATGTATGGCTGATATCAATGTGGCATGCTTCAGAGACCTGGGGCTATTAACTACAAAGTTTTGGTTAAATGAAACCGGTAAATAATTTGTGACTTAATTTTCTCAAGTGAGTATTTCACAAGTCCATTTTTATGGTCCATCCAGAGTGGATCAAATTCTGAAATTTCTTAACATACCTTTACAACAACTCTTATTTAATAGTTTTTTAATGGTTGGAATTCTCGTTGTGACATCAAGGGCTGAAAGAACACCAGGAACAGACATGTAGGAATCGCACAGTTCCAGCCCAGTGCAGTATTCAAGCGGTGTAGGTTTGTTTCAAATGCACATATAAGAAGACTTTTTTATCCACGGCCACAATCACGATTTTTGATTTCCTCTGCTTACTTTGAGGAGAGCTGTTTTATGTGGTATTCCACTCCCTAACAGCATCATCATCATCTGAATCTTTACCTTCTGTATGGAAGACAAAACATACGTCTTACAAAAAAAAAAAGAATCTAAAAGAAGCCTTCGCTCGACAGATAAAGAAGGGCAAAGGGTAAACGTATGTACAAGACAAGACTACGAGGTACGGGCTACGGTACTCAAGGGTTCAATGTCTAATCAAAGCAGAGTAAGACGCACTGCTATGTGGTGCAACTACTTGGACACTAACAGCACTGGAGAAAACTCTTGATGGGGCCTATACCCGTATGATGCGTATTCCGATGCGGCACTGAACATATCCTGGAAACAACACCCAACTAAGAAAGATCTATAGTACAGTATATCCAGAAGTATTTCTTTTATTAAAGGTTCCACATTACGTAAGTGGAGTTAAAGATACGTTGGCCACTCCTGGAAAAGTAAAGGTGAACTGGTGTGTGACGTTCTTCTATGGAAATCAATACATATGGAAAGAGAACATGTGGAAGACCTGGCGAAACCTACCTCAGCAGAACAGAATAGACGGATCTGAAGCTAGGGTGTTCACTGACGCACTTTCCTGCCAGCCCTATCTCTTACATTTTCCCATAGCACCTGCCGATTTCCTTACAACCCCAGCACAGCACTCATGTGCTTTGGTGATTCGGTCCAAAGAGACCAGAAACAGAGGTTGAGGCTGACTCGAAATGGATTCGAAGTGGAGTATTTAACTCAAACATTTCAAAGGTTTCGTGAATGGGACATTTTTAACACAGTCACTTCAACATTGGTTCTCCCGTTGCCAGAAAAGCATGTTTTCCTTCCTTTTGAGGGCCAGCTGCTGCAAGTACTCAGACGCTCTTTCCTCAGTTGTCACTGACAAATTCTCTATTTTCCGTCTCAAAATCGATATGAGAGTTCATTAAAACTGTCAACATTGCTTTCAGACCCTTTATTGCGTGAGGAACAACACTTCGTTTAAAAATCCTAGTGTTGTTGTAAGAGACTAAATAGCTTTCAAAAATGACGTCACGACTGAAAGCGGTAGATTTTTCAAAGTTGACCGCAGTAGCAATCTCATCATGATCGCAGGCTCACTGTAACAATTTTAAAATGGCGAATGCTTAACAAAGCATAGAATTCAAAGCCCAATGGCTCGACCCTCCGATTGGGAGGAGCTTTATTTTAGTGAGTTAGATGAGTATACTTCAAGATGTAAGATTTATGTTTTCACACCATGTAAAAGAAAAAAAATCATCATAGTAGCACTTTTTACAAAATTGTATAGGAATGAAGATTAATCGGACTTGCTTCAGATAAGTTACATTTAACCAACAACCAACATCTTCCCAATCACAGTGACCAAAGAAAATATATTAACCAAATGAACACTTGAAGTAAGCCATTTAGTGTGGTATTTCTTCTCATCGTAACTGTCACAAAGTTCTTGAATCTGATTGGTTATCAACAGCCCTGATCTCAGCATTAATAGGACAGTTTGTAATTTCACAGTTGTACGCGTCATCAAGCGCGCGCTAGTTGTACTTGAACCATTTATCTTTTCCTAGACCAATTGAAAAAAAAAAACGAATGAAAGTGCATTAAGTAATAAAAAAATTATCACTGCTATCTTCTCGTGTTTTGTGATAGTTACGCTTGACTGATAATTGGACTTCTTTTTTCTACGAGTCAAGTTATTTCTTGCCAAGTTCAGTTGATTCATTTTTGTTAAGAGACAGATGAGTTCTCGGTAAGAGATTATGTACTTTTCCTCTCACCCTTCTTTCTACTTATTAGCCTATAATTTTATCACTTCCTTCACGAATGTTTAGCTATTGTGTAGAGAAGTCTTCATTTCATGTATCGTTTCCTTCCAACATCAGTAGCTTCATAGCTCAGTTGGCATCGCACCGGCATCGCGAGGGCACGGCTTCAAACCCCGTTTAAGTCTTAAGTCTTCAGGATTCTCTACACAATTGTTAAAATCGCGGTTATAACTGCTAGGGTCATAGTTTCGCTTGATTGCTTTGTTTCATTTGTTCTTTGTTTTAATCACTGTTTAATCAATTGGTTGATTTTATTCAGACTTCCTGAAGGGGCTTGAAACGGATGAAGGCAGCAGCACAGACAGATTAAACGAGACACATGGTGAGTTAACTCATTTTATTGACTTATTGAGTGTTTGGGGATCAAGCGAGAACCATTTTATTTTCTTCTCCAAAAAGTATTTTTAAAGATCGCTTAATGACTTTGTGAAAACATTTGAAGGTGAAGATCAATAGGATGAACGGTAGGTCCACCAGTAAATGCTTCTTATTTTGTGAGTTTATTATTTTTAGTGTTTTTTTAACTTTTGAACTCCTGGAAAGTTTCCAGTGAATGGCTTTGCATGATATCTCCAATTTTTTAGACTCCTTTTGTACTAGTTGTTTACATTCCTTTGTTATCTCATGGTTTCGTCCCTCTCTGCACACAACCGACAGGTACAGGTAGGATTAGGTGACACATTGTCATCGTGAGTCCGTCCTATTTTTGTTCTGGTTTGTTCTTAGCGCCTCATCTTTTGTGTCAGCTAGGAGTCCGTCAGTTTCTTTTTTGAAGGTGCCTCTTCGTAACCAATCTCATGACTCTGGGTCTGTCACCTTTGCATTCCCTAGTTCCATCTTGCTACTTGTTCCTATACCTGGTTAGCCTTTTCGTTCTTACCTCTTGCCTTGTCTGGCCTTGATCCAATATTCTTTTATGTTTAACAGCATTCTTTGGCTCTTAGCCTAAGCCTCAAAGAAACAGCACAGCCATTGTTATCTTAAAAGACGAGAGTGTATGCATAATAGAGTCGAGCCTTGCGCGGAAATCTTTGATCTTTATTTATTTGACATTCCTTCTTGTAAAAGAGAGTAGATATAGTTAATTGCCGAATCCATAGGCTTATATGGCAAAGACCATGCAGGAGATAAGGCGAACTACTAGATGGCAAACAGAAGGAAAAAAAAAAGACTATAGCAATAAATATACAATTAACGATACATAATTAAACCTAAAGCTAACTATTAGCAGCGACAATTAATTAATTAATTAATTAATTAATTAATTATTATATCTTATGAGAAAGAGTTCGAAGGTGTTATGAGAGGAATTATGGCTCGTGGTTAAACGAAAATTTGAATGATAGTTTACAAGGACTGAAAATAATTTCTGAGTTTACGTTTATAGATTGAAAGATTGAGAGAATTGTAATGACAGAGGAATGTCCTTCTAAATTTGGGTACCCTGTACCCGCAAAGAGAATAAGTATTTATGAGTATGGAGATATAAGTTATCTTTCCGCCTTGTAAAATATTCATGACAATCAGAATTAAGTTTGACGGGAGACAAGAGAGGAATGGGCAAGATCTTTTAAAAAGCATACGAAAGAAAACGAAACAAGAGACTTGGTGCTTATGAATATTAAATATATTAAGAATGTTCAATGTGCTAAATAGAGGGTAGTCAATTGCACGCAGGGGAGAGTTAGCCGTGATTCTGAGGGCTCTCTTTTGGAGACAAAAGATTGGTTGTAGATAAGTAGCGATTCGACATTTGCGTTTCACATTTCGACGTGCGAATTCACAATTCTTCATTAGAATTTCATATTTTTACATTCGAGTTTACAATTCTACATTCGAGTTTCACAATTCTACATTCGAGTTTCTCAACTCTACATTCGAATTTCGCTTGCGACATTACTCTCGGAAGCGCTACTGCTCATTCATCATTCACCATGCAAGTGTTACCATTTTATGTCTGTTTGATTTTATGCATGTTTTACTTTTCACCTTCCGATATGCATGAGTAGTTTTACCTTTCGAAAGGAAAACCGCTGCACATTAGCGGGAGCGAAAAATTCGTGACGCAGTGAATCAGATACTTACTGCCCTGGAAAAACATTAGTTTTGGGATGTTTCTGGGAATTCCACTTTTCAATGGAGAAAGGGTTAGATCAAACGTGGTTAAAGAAATATTCTGCGGCCGTCACAGCGATCATTGGCAAATTTCGTCAACTCTCCACTAACGACAGCTCTGCTTACAGACACTTTCCCATTCCTCATTTTACCTTTCAGTCAAACTCTGTATTTACACATTCCCTTGAGCAGACACGTGTTCGTAAACGGATGCAGACACTTGAAATTAAAATTGGATTTTTCTTTTGCTTACGCTCTCTCTAAAGCGGAGACCCCACGTCAAATAATCATGATTCTTGGCAATGACAACAATACTGGACGGATTCAGAGGTAATGAAATTCGCTCTCTTTTTTAATACACAGCGCCGTGGAAGACCACAATTTGACACAAGGGAAAAAAAACATACTTGTGACTGGTTTTGCTTGCCAGTCGTCATACATCATAAGCCTTTTTGAAACAGCGCTACTAACCCTTTCTTCATAAAAAAGTGGAATTGTTCAGAAACATCCCAAATCTAATCCACCAACCTTCATTGGAATTGTTATGTTTTTCCAGGGCAGTAAGTATCTGATTCACTGCGTCACGAGTTTTCCGCTCCCGCGTATTTGCAGCGGTTT
>JALIRR010010002.1:0-2500 GCA_023091755.1 Montipora sp. Colony 1 RG-2022 | reverse complement strand
TGGGAAGTCTTAAAAAAAACACACCTGGAAGTTGTCCCTAAATATTGACAACGTTTGTCTGTATGCAGATTGTGAACGAGGCTGCATGACTAAAGGAGACTTAACAACTATAGGGTGATAAAAATTATATACCTCAACAGTTTTCTATCAATACTTCGCCTTCATCAAGTTCAGTTTAAAATTGTCCTCGGTTAGGTCCTTGATTCGGGCTCTCGCAGCAACTAAAGCATCTCCTACTGGTCTTGGCCTGAATATTGGTGCACTCGGGCTTAAAGAGGCTGTGGCTGTGTTTGCACACTTGTCACGTACTCTGTCGCAGGTCAGCTCAAGAGGGTACAGGTCCTGAACTGGCCTTTCTATAATTCCGTTGGCTGTCTTAAGTTGGACTGCGCGAACGTTTTCGTCCTTCCCAGGGAAGATTTCGTTCACCATCGCCAGTGGCCAACGTCCACGATTCTTGTTCTCGCTCTTCACAATCACGACGTCCCCGATCTTTGGTTGGAACTTTGCTGTTTTGTGCGACATTGTTGGGAAACATACCGCGTTACGTAACGCAACACAACGTGCCCTTTAATAATAGCTTTATTATACACAGACTCTTAAATCAGCCGGTATTTGTATTTAAAGATGTTAGAAACTTTGATCGCCTGTATTTCAATTTTAAAGAGATAAGGATGTATTTTGACAACTTAATTGCTTTCAGTTAATTGCTTTTGAACGTAACGTGCGCCATGTGTTTTTAGGAGATACGAATATGACATGTACTTATCATATGCGAATAATAGATATCTTAGACCTTTAAATGCCAAAACAGGAAAGAGTTGATGTTAGTTGGAATGTATGTACGGTGTGAGCGAACGTTGATTATTGTTGGGAATAAAGAAGGATATACAGTCCAAGTTTCGAGTGTTTAAATTTGAGTGTGGATATTCCCGAACAGACATGTTGTGACGTTCTCTCAAGGACGTCAAATACTCCTTTTGCCATCGTTTCCAAAGGCTGTCTTTACACGCTTTGAGATACTTGGCGCGCTTGCGCAAGTCAATTCTTTGAATCTCCTCGCTTCCTTTTCTGGTAGGTGATTAGTTCGCTGAAACAGGAATGAAGAAGGTGAGAGAAGTGGCATCTCTACATCATCTTCTAAGTAACTTAACAGGCGTCGATTGATCTGTCTACATCGAGAAGCACTTCGCTCAGCTCGGTCCAGCTCAGTACGCCTTCCCCAATAACTTTATACATGGCTGATTTCACGGCGCCAATTAACCGCTCGAACTGCCCTCCCCACCAGGGAGCGCGGCTCAAGTTAAACTTCCAAGAGATGTCGTATCCATCCAGAAGGCCTTGGAGACGTTCGTCTTCTCGCAATTGACGTAACCACTTTCCTGCCTTAATGAAGGTGCCTCCATTGTCCGAGTAGATGACTCTTGGTCTCCCGCGGCGAGCGATAAGGCGCTTGAAACAAGTTATGAAATGGCTTGTCTCCATGCTGGACAATAACTCTAGGTGAACTGCCCTAGATAGGCTACACGAGAATATTGCTAGATAGGCTTTGCCTTCGCTTTTCTTACGCTGCTTGTATTTGAGTGGTCCTGCAAAATCTGTGCCTATAACTTCGAATGCTGCTCCACCAATTGTGCGATCTGTGGGGAGTGGTCCAGGGGGTGGAACTGTTAATGGTGAAGCTTGGAAGCGCTTGCAGCCCCAACACGCTGATCTAACAGATTTGACTAACTTTCTCAGTTTAGGAATCCAATATTCTTCACGAATGGCTGCTATGGTGAGAGTCACACCTCCATGTAGGGTTTCAACATGTATTCGTTGTACTAATTTTCTTGTAAACAAGGCGTCCGCTGGGAGATACAATGGAAACTTTCCTTGAATTCTTCTACGGCATTCGAGTACACCGTCAGCATTTAGAGCAAGGTTGAGCGCCTGTCTGGTCTGTTCGAAGTCAGGCTTTTGTGAACCGAGGCTTTGAACTCTTTTGATCCACCACTCCTTCTCTTCTTGTAACTCGTCACAAGTCAATGGACCCTTGCGCTCGTTGTGAGTACAGAAGCGTCCCAACCAAGCTTGAATGCGTAGTTTGATCAAAAATAAGACACAAAACAGCAGTGATAAACATATTGAGCTTGTTCATTTTGATTATGACTTGACGTTTCATACGTGCTCTACATACATTTTCAAAAGTAACCGTTGAAATTTAAAACAGCTATTTATATATAACAAAGCGGATGAGGGGACTGGAACCTAGAACACAGAGTTATTTACAGAGCAAATTGTTGGGATTGTAATGGTTTTTACATCGGTAAATTAAAACTAAACGGCGGCTTCACGATAGAAAAACCGAACATTTTAAGGCCCTAGCTAAAAATGACAATACTTCAGCCATTGCTGACCACGTCAAGACCACTGGACATAAGATCAAGTGGGATCATTTTGATATTTTAGCGAAGGGCAAAACAGACTATCATTGTAAAATAAAAGAGACCTTATTTAT
>JALIRR010010001.1:0-14822 GCA_023091755.1 Montipora sp. Colony 1 RG-2022 | reverse complement strand
AAACCAGAAGAGATCCGATCCGACAACGGAGGAAACTTTGTTAAGGGCGAAAAGGAGCTTCGCAAGGCTGTTGAACAATGGAATCAAGAGCAAATCCATGAATTCCTCCTGCAACGAGACATCATTTGGTCATTTAATCCACCTGCTGCATCGCACCATGGAGGCGTGTGGGAGAGGTGTATCAGGTCTGTGAGAAAGGTCATGAAGGCATTACTAAAGCAGCAAATCCTGGATGACGAAGGTTTAAGCACTGTTATGTGCGAAGTGGAATCTATAGTGAATGGCAGACCAATTACCAAAGTTTCGGATGACCCAAAGGATCTTCATGCTTTACCACCTAACCACCTGCTGTTATTACGAGCGGGAAATGCAATCCCTCCTGGAAGATGCAGATGGCGTCAAGTGCAGTATCTTAGTGATATTTTCTGGCGTCCCTGGATCAGAGAATACCTGCCCTCATTGCAGCAACGTAAGAAATGGATCAAGCAACGAAGAAATCTTGCAGTGCATGACATAGTGCTATTGCTTGATGAAAATACGCCACACAATGTTTGGCCACTGGGACGAGTGCTGGAAGTTTATCGCAACAAGAGAGATGGCTTAGTACGTTCCGCGAAAGTAAAGACTAGAACCACGGAGTTGGTGAGACCAATCGACAAGATTGTGTTACTGGAAAGTGCAGAGATGTCAAACAAGGACTAAACCTTCGATTGAGAACGATGAACACTAAATAAGAATTATGAACATTCTGTTTTATTAACTTAAATAGTAAAAGGTGCGTTTCAAACCTAGTATAGTTTGTAAAGGCTCGTATTATGACGCCGTTAAGGGGCCGTGAACCTGTCCAACAGGACGATTGACTGGTTGACCACATCAGGTAGCCTACTTGTAGAGGAAGCTGTGGAGTAAAACTGTATGTGATCCTGCAAATGAAGACAAGCCTATCATACAACAATCTCCATGATCGAGCCAGGTGAAACAAGGATTCATCATGATTTATCTTTCTGACTTTCTTCACACCCATGGTCATCAAATGACACAACTAACTTGTACTACTTTTGTGTAGGTTAAAAGGTAAAGGAAGCAAAATGATCAAGAGGAGAAAAGAAGCCGGTAAGGAGCAAAAAGAGATAAGAAAATCAAAGAAAAGGGAATTTTTTAAGATTCTAACTAATCAAGAACTTGTCTTTTGTGAAGTGTGCGGGTGTGTGTGTATGTGCATGTGACCGCCTTTGAAAAGGCGGCATCCTTAACACTGGTGTCCGGCAAATGCAGAATGCAGGCCTTTACATTACATTACCGGACAATCTTTTCTCCCCGGAATTAAAAAAAACCCGACAACTGCGTTGCCGTACATTTGTTTTAAAGCAAGCTACGTGAAATTGGCGTTCCCACGACATTCTTCTCTACTGGGTTCAGACTTCTCATTGTCTCATAAATTAATTCAGTTGACAGCTTGAACAATTCTGAGATGGCAAGCCTTGAAACCAGATCTAGTTTGTGCTGTAGAGAAAGGCAAATGATATTCTAAACAACTTCAAAACCTTCAGGAAAGGACTAGTCAAGGTTGTAAAACGTAAAATGTGACAACAGAAAACACAAACACCACCCCAGGCTCAACATTGGTAGGAAAACCATCTATGGCAGTTAAGCTTACGTTCTTTTCACCTTTCCATCATCACTTTGCAAGCTTGTCCTTCCATCGTAGTCTTTAAATTTATTCTCGAAATATCTTCGTTCAGAGCTTGACATACTAAGTTTGCTGCTGATAATTGTGCGCAAATTTGGTGTGTGTTTTCATTTTCGCAAGCCGTCCTGTTGTTATGGCATACGGCCACGTTTTTCCAACCTCTATGATGTTGGTCTTCTTTATCCTGTTTTATCCTATTAACGTTTTTAATACGGGTCCAAACCTATATTTGTTAACTTCCTTAATGCAACGAGATGCTGTTTCTGACTGCTATTTTCTACGTAGCCTCGTAAACAGCTCCTGTACTCCTCCATCACCTCCGGCTGGCGGCCATATTGGTCTATCACCGAGGAGCTTTTTTGTTCGAGAATTGCCAGATACACGTCTTCTTCTTCGACAGCTACCTTCCAACTTTGAAAAGGTGAAAGCCAAGAAGGCCCCTGGTCCAGATGGGATCTCATCAAAAGTTCTATCCTTGATCAAATCTTCTGCTGCTGATGGCCTATTCACTGTTTTTCACAAAGGCTCAAGTTTGAACAAATTTCCTGATGTATGGAAACAAGCTAAAATTACTCCAGTCTACAAGAAAGGCTCCTTTTCTGATGTTTCGAATTACAGACCAATTACTTTACTCAGCATTCCTGGTAAGCACCTTGAGAATCAAATCGATGCTCTAACCAACTGAGCTATGAAGCCACTGACGTTGGGAGCTGGTCACTTCTGAGTTCACAATTTCCCGTGATATATATCTTTCACTCATAATTACTTATCACGGGAAATTGTGAACTCAGAAGTGATTAGCTCCCAACGTCAGTGGCTTCATAGCTCAGTTGGTTAGAGCATCGCACTGGTATCGCGAGGTCACGGGTTCCATTGCCGTTGACGTCCTGAAAAATTTTCAGGCTTCTCAACGCAATAGAAATTTGCGCCCATCACTGCGAGACAACATGATTTCATTTGATTTCATACCCGCGGTGCAATATATGATGTATTTCATATATATCTTTCACAAATGGAAAGCCAGTTGACAATACAACATATCGAAAGATTGTGAGTGACTTTGAAATTCTATTACAGGACGTAACGAAATGCCGGTGCTCTATTGTTGGGTATAAAATGAACATCCGAGGAAGTGTTAATTGAATAGATAAGAAAGTCCTCTTTTCATTGGTTAACTTACGGACTGTTCCGTTTGTGGTTGATATGATCTCTGTAAACAGTTCGATGATTGGTCGAAAAACGGAATCATTCTGCCAAAGGGAAAACCACAAATAAAATATACAAAAAATAAAAGAAAAACACAGACACAAGAGGAAGTTTAGGAAATTGTAGACTAATCTTGATATTTTATACATTCGAAGTCTTTGACTTTTCCAAACCTCGTGAGCGTAGATTTACACAAGCTTGATATGTACACGCGATTCGTAAATACTATACATGTCTTATCGTTTGATGAAATCTCTGCATGTGTTCATCGAAATCAAATACAGTGCTCTGTCGACCATTACAGCAAACATGCCAATGAGACAATAAAAAGGAGACGCATTGCAGTTTGAAATAAACGACTCTAATCCGACAAAATTCGATTGTATGATTTTAAGTTCATGATGAAGTCCCCATCTGTATTCTCGTAGGTCATAGCTGCGATTAAAACAAATGCCAGAGAACGTGTTAATTGAAATAGATCAGACAAAAACTCTTTTCATTGGTTAACTTGCAGACTGTTCCGTATGTGGTCGATATGATCTCTGTAAACAATTTGACGATTGGTCGAAAAGGAGAATCATTCCGCAGAAGAGAAACCACAAATAAAACATACCGGGCAAAAATTACGAGTAAAACACACACACAAGGAGACGTTTAGGAAATTGTAGACTAAACTTGAAATTTTGGACATTTAAGGTCCTTGACTTTTCCAAACATGGTGATCGTAGATTATGTACACGCTGTAGATGACTTGTCGGCTAACTATCAGAATGTTTCGAGTCAAAAGTGAAATATATTATTCCCAAAAGAATATCTGTGTTTGATGAAATCTCAACAAGTGTTAAACGAAATCGAATTAAGTGCTCTGTCAGACCATCACACCAAATATGCAAAGGAGACAAATTGCAGTTTGAAATAAACAACTCTAATGGAAGAAAATTCAATGGTATGCATGGAATTGAACAAATTGAAAACCCGATTGACTAAGGCCCCTGCTGTATCTGTGAGGTTATAGTTGTGCTTAAAATAAACGCCAGAGGATGTGTTAATTGAAATAGACCAGAAAGACCTCTTTTCATTGGTTAATTTACAGACTGTTCCATCTGTGGTTGATAATGATATCTGTAAACAATTTCATGATTGGTCGAAAGGCGGAATCATTCCGTCGGGAAAACCACAATTAAAAGAGAGCCTCCTGATTGGTTTACAAGCGGAATGTTTCGTGAAACATAATCACTTTAAAAAAGTACAGATTTAAATGGAGGTCTGTTAAAGATAAAGAATGCATTGGAAGTTATGATAGACCAATTCATAAACTATGTCTAATAGCGACCAAGCAAAAACTAGAGCATAAAACGTAAACATTGCTTCTATCTGAAGATCTCCACACCATGGGGGAGTGATTTGCACTATCAGAACAAACAAATCTATTCAAAAGGACCTGAAACAACAAAGAAGAATAGAAGTTGCTCATTAGCAAAAGGTATTTTATTGTTTCTTCAAGTTTGCGTTGACGAAGTAAAAAATCTTTTCCTTCATTCTTCTGGCCTGAGTTTTTGGTTGGTTTCGTACTTGAGGACGTCATTGAGTACTTGAACATTCTTCATCACTTCCATTGAAGATCTTCTGGCAGTGGTTCATCCCAACTACAACCCATACTCCACAACTCTTGTAAAGCATTTCTCGTTTTGTCTCGTTTTGATGGAAACTAAGTCCCATTGGGTCCCAGAGTTGTGCTACGTAAGCCAGACAGTTTCTCTTGGTTAAGCCTTTGTTCACGGTCTCAATTTCCTGTTTTGCGAATGAAATCGTATCTTCAGATTTATCCCATTTGTGCCCAAGGAAGCTGCTGAACCTGTCTTTGGTTTGGTCAACATATTTATGATTAGAATTCCATGCCTTGATTTCAAATTTTCCTTTTGCAAGAATCTTGTCAATCTCTTTCGTAATGCGTTTAGCATCTTCTCCGCAATGTTTTGATCCTCCTATGTCACCCACATAAAAGTTTTCTGTTATTTCTTTTGCCCCGTCTGGAAATTCCTTTTCTGCTAACTTTGCGAGGGTGTTGACACAACTGATGGCTATGTCTGGTGCGGGCTTGTCTCCAAAATTCAGGCGTTGCCACTGGTAAACCGTTGGCTGACCTTACCCCTCCTTTCTCCATAGAAATCTGTGGTACACTTGGTCATCAGGGTGGATGAGCACTTGGTTAAACATTTTTTGAATGTCACCAGTGTATGCGACGTTCTCCCATCTCCAGGCCAAGACAATTGTTGTGGCGTCGTTTATGTAGTTAGCACCTTTCTCCAAGTAGTCGTTAAAGGATTGTTTTTTTGCATCTTCGCAGATGCATTGAAGAGGAGACGTATTTGGGTGGGCCTTTCAGGTGTAAAAACGGCCTGACATGGCCATGACGTAGCACTTAAGAGAATGTATTCAACAGAAAAAACATTCATCTGCAAAAACTGCTACAAAGATATAGAAGCAGAAATTGAAAGGTTGATAGAACAAGGATTTGTGACCTAATAACATAGAGGGCAAAATTACTGAATACTGATTGGTCAATGAAGAGGGCATTTTTTCTTAATTTTGCTTGAGAAGAGGGCAAAATTACTCACTCACGATTGGTCGAGTGCCAAAAATTCTCACTCCTGATTGGCTGAACGTATCTCTTCCACATTCAGTTGGTTTCTTCTGTTTGAGCAAAACAACTTCGTCTTCATCGAAGTTTGTCTTTTAATTCGCGCTGCATTCGCCGAAAAGGCATAAAGATTAAGAATTGGCTTTAAAAGATGATCTGAAATTTGAATTTTCAAGTGACAAGAAGAAGGGCAAAAGGTTTTTTTCGTGAAAAGCTTAAAACTTGGATTGGATTACATGGCACCCGGCGTAGCGGGATTGTGTGGTTGAAAAACAAAATGATTCCTTTGGTCAAGGGCTTTCAGTTTACCACGACATCTTGCAGCTCAACGAAAAAGGTCACAGAACAATTTGCCATTGACGGGAGGAACAAGTAGCTCAAATTTGGTGGATTTTTTTTGGACAAACCGTTTGCTATGTTTACGGATGCGTATTTGCAAGTGGTAAAAACCTCTACATCACAGGTGAATAAAATAAATTGAAGCTTAACATTTGGTTTAATCGTTGTTACTGTTGTTCGGGAATGAAACTCGTATTTTCCTCTTGAGTGGATGTAAATAAAAATCATCTATACTCGTTTTGGACACAAAGAGCAAGTTGACTTGCTTGTCTGTTTGTCAGTTGTTTTGCTTCCGAGCGAACAAGTGTTTTAACTCAGCTTAGCTGACTATTTTTCGAGGTGTCTCAACAGTGTTAAGAAAATTTTGCCCGCTATGTTATTAACAAGTAATCGCAATGGGTCCTTGTAAAATTAAGGATTAATATCACTTGTGTTTTCAGAAGTTGCTGAAATTGCAATTTCAGCAACTTCTGAAAACACGTGTGATATTAATCCTTAATTTTACTCGGCCCAATGGGACTTGTGTCCCCAGTTTCTATCAAAACGAGAATTGCTTCACAAGAGTTGTGGAGTATGGGTTGTAGTTGGGATGAACCACTGCCGGAAGATCTTCAATGGAAATGGGTAAAGAACGTTCAAGTACTCAATGAACTCCTCAAGTACAATACAATACAATACTTTATTGACACTCCCCAGGTGGGGCTTTTCAGGGACAAAGCAACTAACAACATAAACATGCCTATTAAGAATTAATTATATAATAGATATTATCACAACATACTTAATTTAAAATTGTAATAAAAGAAATACTAATAAGATACTAAAATACTGTAATAACGTACTATTTAAAAAGTCACTAATCAATTTATTTTTCAGGTGAAATTTAAAAGTAGAAATCGATTTTGCAGTTTTAAGAGAACTATCTAGATTGTTCCAAATGTGGACCATACAGTAATAAAATGTTCTCTGCCGGGTACTCGTCTTATACAAGGGGATGTTTAATAGTTGGCAACTTCGAGTCACACGCCCGGTGACTGCAATTCTTGTCATAAATTGATCACTGAGATAATGTGGAGCTTGACCAGTCATGCATTTAAATGCCATGACAGCGTCATGGCATCTCTTAATACGGGGGTTATGTGATCAAATTTCCTGGTTCCAGTAATAATGCATGCAACAAAATTCTGCACTGACTGTAGTCTACAGATGTTTTTGTTGGAGGTGTTCCACCACACTGTAGAACAGTAAAGTAATTTGCTAAAGACTAAAGCATTTATTACTGTTACCAGTTGGTTACGGTCAAGAACATGTTTAACTCGACTAATTTGTGCGAGACTTGACATGCAAGATGAAGTAGTTTTTAAAACATGGTCATCAAAAGTTAGTTGTGAGTCTAGAACAACCCCAAGACCTTTGACCGAAGATGCAGGAGCGAGATCTTTTCCAAGCAGAGATACTTTGAAATCAGGAAGTTTGGCATGTAATTGCCGGCTTCCAAAGACTATGAGTTTTGTTTTGTCAGGATTTAAAAGTAAAAAATTATTAAAACACCAATTGCGTATTAAAAGAAGGTCACTATTTAGATTGTTCATAGCTATCGAACAATGACGCATCTTAAAAGAAATCTGAAGTTTAGTGTCATCAACGTAACATTGTGTCAAACAGTTTCTTGGAACAGAAGGTAAGTCATTAATGTAAATGCTAAAAAGAAGCGGCCCAAGAATGCTTCCTTAGGGAACACCACTATTTAAACGCAGCGAACTCGAAATAATACGCACGACTTGGTGTCTGTTGGTCAGGTAAGTAGTAAACCAAGGGAGAGCATATTTAGAAATGCCAAGATCTTGAAGTTTTAAAAGGAGAATATCATGATTTATGCTGTCAAACGCCTTACTCATGTCCAACAAGACCATAGCAGAGAGATCCTGCTTATCCATGCCAGTCAAAATGGCATCAGTGGAAGAGATAAGTGTTGTTTCTGTGGAATGAAATTTCTTATTTCCACTTTGTTTCGCAGAAAGACGGTTGTTTGTTCTTAAATTTGCAGTCAATTGATTCAACACAAATCTTTCGCACACCTTCGGTCTATTATGACTAGGTTGATTATGATCTCCCTCCTTTGGAATAGGTGTTACGTCTGCTAAAAAGTACGAAACCAACCGAAAACTCAAACCAGACGACGCAGACGGGTTGCCTGAAATTCATGGCTTTTGCGATCCAGGGGAGGAAGCATACGGCTCGGTCATCTTCCTAAGCTGTAAACTCAAAGATAACAGCTGCGCCTGTGTCCCCACCCTGGTAAAAGCGTTGGTGGCACCATTAAAGAAGAAATCTATACCGCGCCTGTAATTAATGGGCTGTCTTTTGCTCGTCAGAAGTTTCATTACCATCATTGAAGCCTTAAAGTTTGCTAATATTGAAGCATGCAAGAACGTTTTCTCGATTGATTCCCGTACAGTTCTGTCTTGGATTAGAAATTCACCACAAAAATTCAAAGAGTGGTGGAGATCCAAGAAACTGTGGATGTTGACAAGTTTAGATAAATTCCCTCAAATCTCAATCCAGCAGATGCATTAATGAGAGGTATTGACTTGGGAAATTTGGAAAACTGGACGAAGGGCCCCACGTTCCTATTTACAGTATACAAAGAAATTCCATCAAATGAACATCAAAACCTAGAGTGTGGAAATGATCACGACATCTTGAAAGAAATGAAGGGCATGACACCAAAGAATAGTCTCAGAAAAGAAAAACAACATCCAAAGAGCGGTTGTGTTGCAGCTGCACTTGATTTCAAGCCAAAGAACCCCACTCTAAAAAGTTTCTTAACAACATGCTCCTCATTCATAATAGTTAGAACAGTCCTCGCTTACGTTCTAAGATTTGTCCACAATTTACGCCAAAAGAGTAAAGAAATAGGAGCAATATCAGTAGAAGAACTTCTAAGATCACAAACTTTCCTGTACAAATGGGCTCAAGAAAACCTGAACAGAGAGGATGTTGGAAAGTCATTGACAGCGCGAAAAGACGACCAAGGGATCCTGTGTGCCCATAGACGATTAGAGAAAATTGCCAGCCGAAATGCGGAACCCAATCATCTTGCTGCAAAACCACAGGATTGTATTCCTCCTTCTCAAACATCTGCATGAGAAAAGAGTCCACTGTGGCTACAAGAGCCTCACTTACGAGTCAAGGAAAACGTTTTGGATTATTGGCATGCGGAGCACTGCAAAACACCTCACAAGAAATTGCATCGTTTGTCGCAAGTTACAAGAAAGACCTCTACAGCATTTGATGAGCCAGCTCCCAAATACACGCGCAGAAATTGAGAAACCAGCTTTCCCCTGCACAGCAATAGACATGTTTGGACCAATACAGATCCGACTAAGTCGCAAGACATTGAAAGAAGCACAGATTATCATTTTTGCATGTATGACCTCAACGGCTATTTACTTAGAGCT
Source organism: Montipora sp. Colony 1 RG-2022 (assembly GCA_023091755.1). Lineage (NCBI taxonomy): Eukaryota > Metazoa > Cnidaria > Anthozoa > Scleractinia > Acroporidae > Montipora > Montipora sp. Colony 1 RG-2022. The sequence continues at coordinate 5,485 of JALIRR010010001.1, read as the reverse complement.
GGTAACTGACCGAACAACAGACGCTTTTCTCGTGGCTTTCTGTAGATTTGCATGCACAAGGGGTCATCCTGCTGTGTGTTGGTCGGATCATGGAACCAACTTTGTCAGAGCTTAGGATTACTTAAGAGAAATTTACAAACAAGAGAATATTACTAGAATCCAGAATACAGTAGCTGAAGGTTCAACTGCCAATTTCGTTGGGAATGGAATATCCCCAAAGCAAGGCACATGAATAGTGTTGTTGAATGCTTAACAAAGTCAGTCTGCCAAGCAATGGACATGAGGTTCAGACAAGTCTAACAGTCTAACAAAAGAACAATGGCGAACTTGCCTTCCTGAAGTAACCTATATGATTAACAGCAGTCCTTTGTACCCTAGTTCAGATGCCATTTGGGAGAATTCACCTATAACTCCAAACGATTTAATCATCGGACCTCACGCTGCAATCCCCGTACCAAACCCGGAAGAGAGAGTTAACCCAAGGCATTTAGCGTGAGCAACCCAACAAAGAGTTCAAGGTTTTTGGGAATCATGGTTAAAGTACTTCGCTCCAACACTCCTTCCATGAAAGAAATGGTACAGGCCGAGAACAAATCTTCATTCAAATCTTCAACCTGGAGACTTGGTGCTTGAACTGGAAGCAACACCAAGACGAAAATGGAAGATGGCGTTAGTGCAGGAAGTGTACCTGAGAACAGACGGGCTAGTTAAAAAGGTAAAGATAAAGAATGCATTTGGAACTTACGAAAGACCAATTCATAAACTATGTCTAATAGAGAACAAGCAAGAACTAGAGAATAAAACATAAAACATAAACATTGCTTCAATCTGAAGATCTCCACACCATGGGGGAGTGATTTCCACTATCAGAACAAACAAACCCATTCAAAAGGACCTGAAACAACAAAGAAGAATAGAAGTCGCTAATGAGCAACTTTTTCCTTTTTTTAAGTGTGATTCCCAGTGGAGATTGAAATTATATAAATGTTCTGGCAAATTCAACGTTAGGCCAGGCCAGAAGAACGCAGGACAAGATTTTTGACTTCGTCAACACAAACTTGAAGAAACAATTAAAGACTTTTTAAGTGCAAAAACGTCTCCAACATTGGCCTCGCAAATCAACCATACTTATTTTCCTTCACTCAGGTGGGTGTCAGATGTAGAAGACAATATTCTTTACCCCCTAAAAAGGTGAGATCAACTGAACCAACTACTTTGAAGAAATCGTTCTTTCCTTCAATTTATTGACCTGGTCTTTCAATAACAAACTTATAGACCGGCGTTTTGGTGTAGTCATCTCCTACAAAACACGACTTAGTCATAATAGATGACCCTCCAGTCAAATCATAGGAGAAAGACGAGAATGCAGTCGTGGTTATTCCTGACTCCCCTGTAAGTGACTAAATTCTACCCATTAGATTAAAAATCTGGGAAAGAGAAATGTGGTATGATAAATGTACTGTGTATTTTGGAAAGTTCCCATATTGAATCCCCTGGGAGGCTACTTCAATTTTAATTGGAAAATCAGAACTTCCTTCAGCAATCTTTGGAAAACTTTGGGACTTTAGAAAAGCTCGAATAATTTTGGGAGACATAGTTTCGTCCTCGATAGTGTTTAAATACAATAGGGTTATAAAAGGTATTCCTATGGAGCACAATTTGGGACTAATTGTATGCTATGGTCCAATCAAAAGCGAGTAATTTTGTTCAGTGTCAACTGCCACAACTACAGGGAGACACTTAAATCATAACTGGCATGTCATAATTGAGGCACATTGAGGCAAGGGGTTATAGTCCATTGAGGTAAGGCAATGTTAGTCCAACTAGGACTTAATTTACACAAGTTCAATTCATGATTATTCTTACCATTCTCAGAGAAATGTTTTTTCGGCATATGACAAAAATCGTAGCATATTCGCAGATGACCCGAAGTATTGACAAAATTTCCGAAGTCAACCTCTAGACTTCGGAAGTCTAAGGGAGTGATAAGTACCCCCTAATTGTACAGATTTCGTCCAATCATAATGGAAGCTAAGTAGGGGAGTTACACCGAATTATGGGCCATAAAAGTAACTCTAACCATTCAAACAGGGTAAAATACCAAGGAAGGCAAGTTGGGTAATATTTGGAAGGTACTCCAAGTGATTTTCTGGACCCCCTTCTCCACCATGCACTAATAAATAAGAGCTTCATGGCCTCGATTTCCCATACAAATCACTACACTGAAAAGATTGGATGAAACTGATTGACAGCAAAGGTAATTGTAACTTGTGCTTACATTTACATTGGAGCTTACTTTTACAGAAATACAACAGAGCGATGTAAGAATGCCGATATTTCAACAATGAAGAAAGGAGCGGGTCAAACCATTGGAGGCCATGGAAATTCTGGCCGAAAGTAACATTGACAGAAAACTAAAGTGCTCAAAAGTACCCCTGAGGGTAAGAGGAAACAAAACGTTTCTTATGGATACAACCAAATTCAAAGACTGGCATGATATATTTCAAACTTGTTTAAAAACTGGCACAAAGTGCGGGAAAAAAAGTCCAAACCATTTTCCACCAAAACACAACATGCGTCAACTGTAAAGAGCTTTACTTCATGAAGCTTGGCCGTGAAGGTGCATCAAGCCACAGAAAACGTGGGAAAATTAAGCCTTCTTTTAGTTTAGGTTAAGCTGGTTTGAGCCTGTGCAGCGGTCAACTTAAAAAGAAACAGCTGATGTCCATAAGCTCTAAACTTGAGCCTGTGATATGGTCACGTGATACTGGTCAGCAGATACCTAGTTTTGACAGGTGTCAATTAACCATAACTTTCATGGCCTGTATCAACGATGTATGCTGTAAATGACAGAGCTGCAAAACGACTCCGCATCCTCTTGTTCGCACCAGAAAACTGGTAATGACAAAAAGCACCATAGCAACCTATACGTAAAATGGTGGAATTTTTGAAAAGTTGAATGGTCCTCCAGGTTTTTGTTTGGGTTAAGGAGCAGGTAAAAAGTTAGACTTGCAACTGTTGCTAAACACCAGTCGCTAACATTTTTAAAAAATATCTCCAGTACACCACGCCTTCATCCTTGAACACGAAGTCAGAGTTCTTGCCACGAAAATGCAGCTCGTAATGTTAATGAGTCTACTGTTCACTGAAACGTTAATTCCACAAATAAAAAAAAAACAGAACAGGCTAGGAAAGTGAGGGGAAGACAGGGAGGTTCACTGGACCAGCAGTGGAGTTAGAAGAGCTTTCACAAGAGTTCAATGACTATCTCCTACTAGAAGAATCAGAGTTGAACCTGGGTTGCAAAGATGAGCAAAAGGCTGATGCAGTGTGGAACCAACAGGGCAACATGAGGCGTCCTGATGGCCAGCTAAGATTCCAGAAATTGGGATAAGTAGCTAAATCCCTAACAATGCATCATTCAAATGCTGCCAAGGAAAGTCTTTTCCATGACAAGGAAGAACAAGACACCTTTCCTACCCAACCTTGATCTATCCAAGACACTTGGCAGCATTATTAACATTAAGATGGAGGTAAAACAGCGAGACCCATTGCGCAACTTGTGTTCCCAAAATTCAATTCAATTCCTTAGCGCAGCAAAGTCTGACACAAGGAAGTAAAAAATGTTGCACAGCTGAACAATCAGTACTGTGTGCATTAAAGGAAAGCAGGTTTTCCGTTGAACTTGACAAGCTGTATAAATAGTCTGCTAAACTAGATTTGGATCGTGTTATGTTCTCGAGATGCCCTTCATTCACATGGGGTATTCAACTAACCATTGAATTGCTAGATGAGATGCCACAAGCCTGTATCTCTAGCTAATTTATGTACTATATTTTACTCTTCCTTTCCCCTCTTTAAAATCCCAGTGAAGAGGCTAAGTTGCACTGTTCTCAACTGACAGTCCCCTTTTTAACATGAGGACAGATTGTTGCTGAGCCTTTCACTCTTTAGCTCAAACACCCTTTCAGTGGAGTCCTGGATTTTCCTTTGCCTTGTTACAAAGCAAACCTAATGGCTGGTTTTTTAAAACAATATTCCTGTTACAAGTCCTTCAAAACCTGCTCTTTCACGCTTGAGAATTGCCAACATTAGTAGCCATGAAAAAATTGAGGAACACAGCCAGGATGAGTCATGATAAAAAAAACTTGAATGAGCGTTTTCTGGCTAAAAAGCATTAAAAATCCACAGCTCTAGTGGTCGAAATCTTGCAATTTTTAATGTTTTTTAGCCAGGGAACGCCCATTCAAGTTTTTAATTAGTAGCCATGTTGACATCTGCATATCACTTCAACAGCCAATTAAAACACCTCCCTGAGGTGGTCCCAACCAGAGCTCTTGATCCCAGCTCTAGGAATGAGAACGGAGTATGACCACCGTGTTGGGCACAGGTATACAAGTATTGACTATTATCATTATTATTAAGATATTAATTATTGTGAGACATCGTCATCATACACACCTACAAGCAATACCACTAGCCATGATTACCATAAGAAAAGCACCTCACGGGTTTCTACCTGTTCATATTAGTATGGTGCTAGGCTTGATAGCACTTCAGGTTGCCAGAGCTCTGCTACAACTTGTTTGGGCAAGGATCTTTCATTTTGGAGAGTGGTATAAAGGGCAGTTTCACGCAACTTTCACAAAGCTTGCTCAGTTCTCCTAGGCCGTTGACAATGAGTTGGAGAGTGTCCCCTTCCACTCCAATTTCATTGTTATCCACTCCATGTGTTCATCTCAGGCCGGGTGAGCATTGTGATGGGTAACGTTAAAACCACGTGTGCCACAAGCTTCTTCCCTACAAACAAAACAAAACAGCATGGGTGGAAATCATCGATGGAGGACTCAAAAGATGTACCCTACCTCCAGAGGCCTGAAAAAAAAAAAAAATCCCTCCCTGAAAAGCAAAAAAAAAAAAAAAAAAAAAAAAAAACGGAAGGCAAGAGACGGTTTGGAGTTAGGAACAGAGCATCGTGAAAAAATTGGGAATTCCGTTGTAACTTCTGCTTCCATAGTTTCACAAGGTGGGGTGTGAAAGCAACACACAAAAAATTATTTCGCTTGATAAATAAATGAAGAAAGTTTCAATTGAGTTGTATCAGAATAGCATTACACTACACACATTACTTAAAGGTAACAATATAAAATTATCCAGGACTGCAGCTTATACAATGATTTCTGCACAGTTAACAATGGCAAAAATTGGTCGTATTCTGGGCATGCTTAGTGAAAAATTTGTTGATGATTCTAGCCACTGTTATAGATACAGTAAATTTCAGGAAGAATTGAAGGATGTTCTAACTACTTGAAGATTTTCAGACTACTCACTGCAAATATCGAAAGGTTCAACAGTGATAGTTTTACTGCGCAGTGAAAAGCAGAAATATTAGTCATGAAAATTTCACTCACCTGAACAGAATGGCGCCCTCTGCAAATGATCCTACAGCTTAAAGCCCACCAAAACTTGCATTTTGAAACTTTGT
>JALIRR010010000.1:0-10000 GCA_023091755.1 Montipora sp. Colony 1 RG-2022 | reverse complement strand
TGTGTGATTTATAAATGACAACCCAGTTCAGTTAAATTGAAATTAAACTGACAAAAGGGTGACAGGGCTATAAGTTATTAAGTACTGAGGCCTCAACCTTCCTTAGTCAGGGCCTCTAATATATTTTACAATGGTGCACTGATGCATAATTGACCCCAAATCACACCCTATTGCATAATTCACTAATTTCTGCACAATGCTGCATAATTCACGCTAAGAGCAGAGTAGGAGACAACGCTTTAAAACGCCACCTCATTGCAATTTATCTCTTGGGCAGAGTAACGAAATGTCCTTGAATCGATTGAAATATGATAGTACCTGAAAGTCTTTGCAGCCTCACCATGAGGTAAGTAGTTGCCATTCTACCCAAGTGGTCTGCCACGTCGCCTACTACTGCAGAACAAAAACAATTTGAGTTGCAATGTGTTAGCCATTCAGAATCGTCAATATATTCAATTCTCTTTTCACAAGAAATCTTGGCTTAACCCATTGACTCCAAGGGATTCCCCATTGACGAGTAAAATTGTCTGGCGTTAGACAGAGTAAAATACTAAGTCTGGCCGGTTTAGGCTGGTTTGGATGTCGAAGGGTTAACACTAACAGGATGAAGTTATTTCTCTTCTAAGTGACAAATTTATTGCAATGGATAAGTTTTTAGTGAAATTGGCTACTATTCCGAAAAGAAGAAGGGTGCTCATCTTCCAAGTAAAATTACAGCATCAGAACAAGCAAAAAAACTACCCGGATGGTATGTTCTGTTGTTTCTCAGTGTGCAAAATGTCTTTTTAGCAGTGCAGAAGATAGTTTTTAACCCTAGAACTGATAATAACAGCTACAAATAAGCTAAAAAAAATCACACAATTTGCTGCGTAATCAGCCATGCAATGCCACATAATTTACAATTTTTTAACCAGCACTTTATCAGATGCTTTGCTTAGTGGTATCTGTGCAATTCAATATTATTGTGATTTTAAACCCGCGTGGACACCTTGTCTCCCCCCCCCCTCCCCTGTCAATTTGTTGTGGATATGCAACTGCTTAAAGGGAGGCAATTTCTTGAAGTTAATGTCACTGACATTAGCAATTCAATGGCCTTTGTATCATATTAGCACTGAATGGCAGTTGGGAGATGGCACTCAAATATAGCATAACAATACTAATACACATGTATTACCTTAACCCTTAAGATTTGCAATTAATTATTATAATAATATTGTATTGTAATAATTATTGTCTTGGCTATTCTTAATGTGTTGATAATAGCAGTCTCATCAAAAAACAATGGCAAGTCACAAGTAAGAGAACAGCATCACACCATGTTCCTTCAGAGGCACTGGTATTGAAAGCACTTAATATTTACAATGTAGTTATTGTTTTCGTTTACTTTTAGAACTGATCTCCAGTTCTACTGTGTATCGGAAAATGGGATCATCGCAAAGGAGATGGGTAGCCTCAGTGAATATTCCTGGAATGACTATGTGTCATTCTATGTAGGATGCAGTTTCTCGTTTGAGGAAGCATTGATAAATTCGGGAATTGAGATTCAAAATGTCACCGAAAATCGCAATGTGTCTATGTTTACAACCAACATCCAATGTGTACCTGTTGGCCCATTTTCTTGTCCCATGGTTGTATCAATGCGTCCCATTCCAAAAGATCAAGTTGAGAAAGCTGTTGTTGTCACAGCAGCTTATGATGCGATACATGGAACTCCAATTCACATTGGGGATCCGTCTGTGATAGGAATATGCAACATTTACAAACCAGACTTTGGCGACCCTTCAGACATAGAAAGTCTTGTACCTGTATTTTGGGCTTGCGGTGTAACATCTTCACTGGCAGTCAGATCTGCAAGTGAGTAATTCTTAAAGTTTACCTAATCTGACTAATCTCAACTAGGTTTTGCAGTGAAATCTGAGATCGACTCTTCAGCTGCAGAAAAAAAGGTCTTGTTGGTTTTGTTCTCTCCTGTTTGAGTTGTATCACAAAATGAATCAATACCAGCAATCATTAGACCTGCAAATGTTTGATGAGAGTCCTGTGGGACTTTGTCCCTGTAACATTTGTAACATTACAAACTGGATTAAGAACACGATTATTGATGTTAGTCTTAAAACAGTAGAAAACGTTGAAGGCACACTCTGAATGGCTACTCAATCAAACTATGAATATCCTTTGCTATTCACCTGCGAGCAACTCGCACAGGATTTGCACTCGAAAATATTGTAATCTTTGCAGGAATAAATGAGTTAAAATCATCTTTTTGTGCTCATACACATGTATCAAAACAACTATTCACCTCAGTGTCGGTTGCTAGCGTTTCATATTTCACCACTAGCCACTTCAGTGAAATAGCTGTTATTCTGTCTGGCACAAAAGCAGAACAGATGTGCATGCTCCTAAGTCAATGTTGAAATATATGGCTAAAGGTGAATCCTCTTTGCTAATGACTAATGGCTTTTACTATGGTAGAGAGTGGAGAATATCTGGCATTTAATCAAATGGAGGGATGTAACCCTTTCTCATTCATTTTTACAGGGCCAGCTGTGTCCTTTAGCCACTATCCTGGCTCGATGTTCATTTGTGACATTACTGTGAATGACTATTTTACTGCACACAAGCCAGAACATGGGGAAGAACAGCCAATACTCGTCACTCTGGCAGATCACCCTTATCTTGCATCAGTGTGCTCTGCAAGTGCAAAGGCAAAAATAGATGAGCTTGTGAATTTTGTGAATTTAGCATGGGAATCTACCAGAAGAGTAGATGACTTGAACAACTGTTTGTCTGTTGGTGATGCTCTCATGAAGATAGCACTGAGACTGTCCCATGCTCCATCCATTGTAATTTGCTTCCTTCAAGAGAAAGAAAACTTTTCATCTCCAGATGCATCAGCATCAGATTGTATTCAAGCTTTGCTGGCTCTTGTCCAAGCTTTTCAAGCATTAGATAAGAAAGTAACCGTTCTGACTCAAGTTGCTACACATTTACTTCAAGAGAAAATTGCAGCTTATGCAGCCAGTGGCCATACAATCATTTCAAATCAGGTTCGTGTGATTAAGTGGGATGATAGCTGTGACATGAAGGAAATGCTGTATGAAGACAAAATAAATCACAGACTTGACACGATAGTTGCCTTAGAAGCAGCAACAAAAACAGAGAACAACAAAACTGAAGGAAAGGAACCGGTGGATTGGTTTTTTGAGCAAGGTGAGTGATAATGGTCTGTAGGGTTCTCTGAAGACTCCTCTAATGTCCTTTCTGATGTTTTGATGTCAGAATGACCAGTGGCTCAGTTGTTTGATCATCGAAAAATTACATTAAAATGAAAAATAATAGTAATTAAAAAGTTTGAAAAAAATCAAAATGTGGAGGGTGTACATGTAAACTGCAGGTTGCAGGTAAGACTTGCAGGTCATTGTTTCATCGTACATTTAGCTGAAGCAACCCAAACCTTTACTCTTGCTAACATTGGGCCTAAAAAATAATGTTTTAGCTTTTGTAAAGGCTTGGGTTTTTTCACTTAAGCTAAAACAATGACCTGCATACTTCCACCAATCAAAATGTATATTATTAAAAAAAATCATCCAGTCAAAGGAGCCACTTCGGAAGTTGTGTTGAGTGATGTAACGAATCCGTTCGACTGTGTGATTGCGCCGCACAAAGCTCAGCCACTGTGCAATCTAGCCATGCTGGAGCTGGTCAAGTGCAAGTTCATTCCGAACTGTCTAGTTACAAAGTAGCCGCAGAGCATGGCTTTCAAGTACTCAGCGGAGGAAAGAGGATTGTATTGTGCCGTCAGCCTCTAGTGATTCCGGCTTAATTATTCGCTTGAGTTAGAAGAAGTGCTGACCAAGAATCAAGTGAGGGTCACTTCACCTTTTACCCTCAGTTCTTTAGGTGTCACACTGTAATCCCCTCGGAGATTTCTGGAAATGTCCATTGCAAATTGATGTAATTTTTTTTTTTTTTTTTTCAAATTTCTTGTTTTGCACGGGCGAGTCTGATCTGGTAGAGCAGATCATGATCAATTCTCGTAAGACACTCATACCAAAAATTAACGTTCAAAACCAATTTTGGTTTCAGTGAAGAGGTGGAATGTGGGAGTCGCCCGCGTCAAGATCACCACAAGGGGAAAGGAATTTTCAAGAGACGAAGCCATTTACGGGGACAGCCATGTATTAAGAACAAGCACATTAAAATTAGCTGGATATTCCCTTGCCGCGGCGCTGTATGTTCTATACAAATGCCCAGTTCATTCCCGATATGTGAGACGTGGAATTGGAAAAAGAAAGCACTTTCAAATTGCGCAATTTTTAGTGGAGGAACGCAGTGGGGTAAGGTCATTTTATTGTTATTAATAAAGCGGTTTTCAATTGAGTGTTGTAAAAGAAATACCGATATTACTTTGACCAATCACAGCAGCTGCAAACAGCGCAATAAACTAATGCAAATTCGTAGCAATACGCAACTTTCGCGATGGCGTCATTAATTTTGACTACAACTACCAGATTTCAGTTTGATTTTCTTTTCTTGTTTAAATTTTGTATTCCCAGCGGGGTAAAAATAACAATAGCTCTAATTACATGTAGCTTGAGACAAGCAAAACTTGAAGGATTCTGGTACTTGTAGTCAAATGGCATCATCATGCAAATGTCCTACGTCATGTAACTAATGCTCAAGGCGCGAAAAAATCGCGCGTGCAAGTAGCGATTGGTTTTTGGTTTTCCTTCTCATTGGTTGATAAACTGGCGCGAGATTTTTAGACCAATCACTAAGCGTAACAATTCGCGTAATTACTTTCGACAGTCATTTGCCGAAAACTGCTCTATCATCATATTCATTGTTATAAGTATTTTTTCTTATTAATTTATGTCAAAGACAACCGTATTAACAGGAAGACATAAAGTGTAAAGGATTAAAATAGTCATTACGAAAGGAAGAAAACAATGCGCATATATGGTATAATTTTGCAATGTGAGATGGGGAAAGAGAACAAATTGTAAGATTTCAATACCGAAACTGAAGTGGGGACATAGAAAATGAAATTAGACATTAAACATAGCTAAAAATGCTTCTATTTATTTATTAAGCAATGTTTGAAACGTTCGGTTCATGTATGGGTGACCTCTATTCCTGAGCGACCTTGTCCAATAAGAGACAAGAGATCTGGCAACGAGTTATCAGTAGAGTGCACGACGCCATTCCCATAGCTTCCTGTGTAAGATTTCTAAAAGGCGTGCAACCGGCGCCACCTCCTTAAGGAAACAAAAGCGAAATGGTTGCAGGGATGGGGCAGTGGCGAGAGCATTCGCCTGCCCAAACTCTTTGTCATATGGTGTTTAAGTTTGTTGGTTTTCTTCCCTGCCCCGAGAGGTTTTTCTCCGGGTACTCCAGGGGTGCTTACCATTTAGCCAAATAATCCGGATGGAATGATCGTTGCATAAAGGTAAGCGATTTTCCGAATTTAATGACCAACCGGATGAGAATGGCGCTTACCATTTACTACACAGCATTCCATCCCGCATATTTCACTTGATCTTGTGAGAAAGGACCTGGAAACGGAAGGATTCTCGCAAATGGTAAGAGCATTTCGCGAATTCCGTTCCGAACGGAAAAAGAGGACTACCTCTGGAGGTTGTCCACAATTTCCGAAAAGATTTTCCGGAAAATTGCCTTTCCATTTGACCTCAAACCGAAATTTCCGGATTTTTTGGCTAAATGGTAAGCACCCCAGTTCTCCCCTCTCCTTAAAAACCAAAATTTGATTTGATTTGCGTTAATTTATTGACTTCAGTTTACGTTGTCGCCAATTAGTGTTTCAGCGCCAGTTAACCCATTCACTCCTCCCTCAGATGCCCCGCGACGTCCCCAGTTGAAGAGTAAAATCGTCTGGTGTTAGACAGCGTAAAATCTATTCAGTCTCACTCCCAGGAGTCAATGGGTTAAATAAATAAATAAAATAAAATTTCTAATCCCTTCCTTTTTTGCTCCTTTTGGCATTTATCAACGCTACCCATTACTGAAATACCATATTCACCACTTGCACAATCCCATAATGCAATACGTTTGGGGGGGGGGGGGGGGGGGCTCTTTACATAAAAACAATACAAGTCAATTACTTCAGTGAACTGGATATCTATTGTTTTAATGCAAATACCCCCCAAGGTGGAACTGTATTAAAGGATTTGGGCAAGCAGTGAAAAAAAGTAAAAAGCGATATAATCAAACCGCTATGTAAAAGGTAAACTGTAAATGATATGTTAAAAGACCCAGTAAAGCAATTTATTATTAGCGTTATTATCTTTTGAATGCTGTCATACATTTTTTTACTTGCAAGACAAATTGTCAAATTTCCGGAGAATCGCCACGAGACAACTGAGATGCATATACATTATTAATTAAAGTTTTTGGTGCGGGGTGATATTGCTGGTTTTCGTGTTATCATTAATGGTTCACTCTGTTAGTTAATATTATTAATGTTTTTTTGTTTTTGTTTTGTTTTGTAGGACTGCAGTCAAATTTTCGACAGCGTGGCAGAAAATTGAATAAAAAAAAAACTTCTATTGACTGCAAAAAAATAAATTGAAAATATACAAACTACTGTCAACGAAATAAAGCAAATAAAGATCTGAACGATGATAAATATATTAACGTTAACTGGAAAAATAGGCTCCTGAGTCCGTGAATTGTAATCCTGGCCCGGGTTGCTCGAAGCATGATTAGCGTTAACCATAAATACCATGATTACTGAAAAGCCGGAAGAAGGAATCCATAAACGAGAGAAATGGCATGTATAAAGATACATATTTTTATACAGTCAAAAAAAAGTCGCTTGAGCTTTTAAACTAAAGAAAAAAAAAACTTTAAAAAGATCTTAAAGTCTGAGAGGAGACGGCTGAGTAATTTTGTCACATGCTGACTCCTTTTGGGAGGGGATTCATGTAGTAACTTCAGAACAGCATCCAACTGTCTGGGCTTTTTCTTTTTCTTGATGGCGTGGGATGATCGTGTTTTTGACATCAAATATTACAGCACTTGTGTTCGGGCGCTCGATTTTCTTGATTGCACACGTTTGTTGATCTCTTAAGTGTGCGTGCGATTGAACCTAATACGGAATAAGAATAGGTGTAGTGATGATTTGAAATACTATGTTTGGCGTAGTTTTTGAGCAACTAGGATGTTGAAGATATGTTTGAAAGTTCATTTTAGCAGGTGTTTGATAATTTCCATGTGAATCTCTGTAAAAGAGAAGGGTTTCTGACTTCAATTCTATGTATTCCTAGTCCGGAATAGAGTGTTTTCACGTGATGTCACGGCGGCCATGTTAGTGTCCCTAAACAAAGGAACGGCAGCCATGTTGGTGTCCCCAACTAATCTTCCGGGAATTGAGCTATTTTATCATGCAAAGTTTTTTTTTTGTTTCGGTGGAAAAACAAGGTTACTGATCACGTGAGTGAAAACGCTCTATACGGTCGATCAAACGCATCCTTACAGTCTACGTGCAATACTTAGGAAAAGCATTTTACAACACGAAAATGGCAAAATTTTCTCTCAGATCGCCCTCTCTATACCACATACAGGAAAATAGCTAATATCTAAAACAGCTTTTAATTTTATTTCAAATCAAAACAATTGCCTCCCTAGTACTTACAGCGGTTAGGACTGACTTTCACTAGCGACGCAAACACAAGCCCAAGCACAAGCATAAGTAGCCTATGCTAGTGAAAACGAACGTCGACGGAAGCATCAAAATCAACCACGGCATTCGCCAATTTGTTCAAATGCTCAGATGTGCGAAATCTAGAACGAGTGCTTTAATTGGCCAGACGAAGTAAAGTTCCTTGTGCTTATACACCTTATTCCAAAATGGCCGCCATTCAAATATTCTTTTGTTTTTATTCAAATTAGCCCTTGATGCCTCGTTCTTAAAGCGCCTATGAAGAGAAATTTTTTAATGCGATTTTCGAAAATTCAGGCTCGAAATGCACACTTCCAAAGTTTTAGATCCTTACAATGAAAATTGGCGATTTTATGGGCATTCAAATTTGAGCCATTTTGCTTGAAAAGTGTCCGAGAGACTTGGTCGAGTTTTGATCGAGGTAACAAGGGCCAATTTGTATCCGCATAAATCAGGGGCCATTTTGGAATAAGGTGTATGCTGCGTTTCATTTTCACATGATGGAAGCATCCGCCAGGATAGCGGTCTCTCCCAGATTTTTAAACTTAGGGCCTCTAATAGTGAAAAGATACTTAGCGATATAAATGTGGTTGTGTGAAGACAAGTTAAAAGGGAGAACAGCTCACTTCCGGTTGCCGTCCGCGTCTCAAAAACGCACTTGCTTAAGCTCCCTTTAATTTTATGCTTGTGTCAACCCCGTTTTCACGGAAAAATAAGCGCTCTTATGCTTGTGCTTGCGCCGGGCGCTAGTGAAAACCGGGCTTTACCATTCACACGTGCCCCTCACCTACTTTTTTATTTTATTTTTCGAAAGTAAATTTGGGAGGACGTCAATCAATCAATTACTGAAATGTCCAAAAACGAAAACAAAGTCGTTGAGGTGCGCGTGTCACTAATAACCGCCGTAAGCTCAGACAACGCTTTCGCCTTCAAAAGAATTCACTGTTCACGCCGATGATCACAAAATATTTTTAGTTTTTTCTTTATGGTTGTCGATTGCAAATACAACCCTTGTCAGTTGTGGTCCTGTCTTAAATAGTGGTGCACACGGATCTTCGTGGTAGCTATGTAAAAAGAAATTAACTGGCATATCAAATTAATTTTCATTAAAGAAACCGACTCTAAGAGGAAGATTGTTGGACATGACTGCATTCTTACAAAACGATAATGTCAATGTTATCCACGCGGTGCGTGCAATTCACTTCATTGTAATTTGAACAAGGTCAAAATTGAGTAATCTAAACAAGATGCACAGGTTGCCCAAAATTAAAATTGTTAAAAAGTTCCCGAAAAGTTGCCTAGCAACTTGTAGAAAATGAATGAAGGGTTAGTTTCTAAAGAAACTGTGGTGCTGCGTCGGTGGGTAAGTAGTATACAAAAATTTGGTTTTATCAACGGAGTTGACAATGTAAATTGGCCACCGTACAGAGATTCTAAAAGCTGACGTTTCGAGCGTTAGCCCTTCGTCAGAGCGAATCGCTCTGACGTCAGCTTTTAGAATCTCTGTACGGTGGCCAATTTACATTAAAACCAAAACTTGTAGAAAAGCCTACCACCGCCAACAACAGGAACTCCATGCCCCACTCTTTCCTAATGGGGTGTTTTTTTTTTTTCTTTTTTTACGTCCCACACAGACGACATTACAAAGACAGCACTTACTCCTCAGCTATTTAAAGACCCTGAGTGTTGTTCCAAGCTGGAGTTAATTTCAAAACAAGGCTCTTTGGTCTCCCGGGACAATAGAGCCGCCGTGTGACAAGGGCGAATGTACTGTCCTTGTATGACCCTGAATTCTGTGGTCGCTCCCTAATTAACTACACGGGGAAATTTTTGTATGAGGCAATAGAGAGTCGAAGAAGAACGTTGCTGTTACGGTCGTCGAAACTAAAGATAAAGAACAAGCGAAAGTAAACTTTACCGCTTGTTAGCGCTCTGAGACCATTGACTCTATAGTGTCTTGC
The DNA here is from genome assembly GCA_023091755.1 of Montipora sp. Colony 1 RG-2022. Taxonomy (NCBI): domain Eukaryota; kingdom Metazoa; phylum Cnidaria; class Anthozoa; order Scleractinia; family Acroporidae; genus Montipora; species Montipora sp. Colony 1 RG-2022. The sequence goes on along the minus strand of JALIRR010010000.1, from coordinate 358 downwards.
TAAGTTCAAACAAGATCTTCCAAATTCGAATTAAGTAAGTAAAATTTTCTGGTGGCAATAGATAGTGGGAGGCGCGGGGGGGCTTCATATCATGGTTAGTGCGCTCGACACCGGATCGAATGGTCCAGATTCATGGCCCTGGCCGAGTACAATGTGTTGTTTTCTTGGGCAAGACAATTTACTCTCACGGTGCCTCTCTCCACCCAGGTGTATAAATGGGTACCGGCGAATTTAACGCTGGGAGTAATCCTACGTTGGACTAGTATCCCATCCAGGGGGGAGTAGAAATACTCCTAGTCGCTCCATGCTACAGAAACGGGTTTAAGCTCCGGCTCTAATGGGCCACTAGGCTTGTAAA
>JALIRR010009999.1:12500-14823 GCA_023091755.1 Montipora sp. Colony 1 RG-2022 | reverse complement strand
GCGCTTCCTTTCATAATACTCTGCACCCCCAAATAGGGACTTTGGATTATTAACTGCTACCCCTGTTTATTGTGATGTCACAATACACAAACTCTCAGAAACTCCCTCTGGGATTTTTCTCGATTTACGTCATCCTAACCATTTCGTACTTGCGGGCGCAAACAATAGAAACGTCATCATTACCTACCGATTCCTCGCGGCCCCTGTTCAAAGAGCATCCACGAGAACGAATTAACTCCAGAGGTTCAATTGTGCGTGACAGATCAAAATCACACAACTGGAACGGAAAAGGAGCGAGAGTTGAATCAAATTGCAACTTTAACGCTTAGGCAAGAGGAAACCTAAGCTCACTTTCTGAGCAACAGTTTAAATACACAAGCGTTAAAGAAAACATAGCACTCTTCTCCTTGAAAACAGCATACAGAAAGGAAAATACCGGTTTCAGCCTTCCAAAGAAACACAACATCAAGCTACGCTCATATGGATCGAAAACACATTAACTCCATTGGCTAGAATTCTATAGCCAATCAGAACTTAGCAAGTTCGATCCTTCCATCGAGTACAAATAGAGCCAAAAACACATGGTTTTTGCAGAAAAACCTCATCACCTTAAATCAAGCTATCGGCAACTGATGAGATCCACATGATAGGATCGGAACCGCGGTCTTGCCTGACCAAATAATATGTCAGAGAACTTCCATCTAGAGTCGGGTTATCTTAATGCCTCGACAAAGAAGCGACCTAAAGACATCGGCATCAAAGATCAAAAGAGCATCCACGAGAACGAATTAACTCCAGAGGTTCAAGGAGGACAGCTCCTGACCATGGCCACAAACCAAAACACGCTGAAGAAGTCAGAAGAACGAATGAAAGAATTAAAAAAAAAAAAATGATCCCGGGCCCGGGTCAAACATTTAAGAACAGAAGATCACTCGCTTCTACCGCCGATGAATATATCGGTCGAGCCTAGAATTAAATTGGCGCAAAAGCGAGACGCCATAAGGCCACATTCACATTACTGCTGAGAAAATCAACACCAAGAAACTAAAAACATTACTTTCGAGACCAACTATTTTCTTGGAAGAAAACGTATCACACAGCAGTATAGAGATTCAAATGTAAAGCCTCATAGGGCGAAAACCATTGCTAAATGAATACTACAGGAGCCGCCTAAAAGAGGCATCCATTCAAATATGTACTCAAGAGAGCAAAATTATGACAAAGGCAACAGAAACCAGACCACGTACAAGGGAGTCGTGTAGGCCTGTCAACTCTTTTTAACACTATATCATAATACAGCTTCTGGTATAGCTGTGCTATTGTCTGAAACAGCTTAGCGCTTGAGGCTTGGCAGGCAGACTCTCTTCTGCCTTTAAATGATGGGGGCAAATCTGTATTTAAAGTGATAGTCTTTTTGGTAAAAAAAGGAACTTTTTTCTGCTTGTTTGCTTACCTGTGCTACTTGTCGTTAAAATAAATCAAGTGGTAATAATAACGAGACCCTAAGTGAGGGTACACTGGGTTGCCTGTGGTACGTGCACCGTTCCAGACAATTTTTTTCAAGTTGGGCGGTCATTAAGAAGTCATACTAGACGAGGCCCTTTGGCTCACAGGTCCTCACACGTTCGTACGACGAAACAGACCTGTCCTTGTGTAATATGTAGCTCTAACAGTGCACGATATTGTTTTGGTATTGTCTATCATTGTAGTGCCATGGTAGAAATCTTGGGTAAATAGTCTGAGAAGACATGTGGTTACTAGCAAAGTACTGAACCCAGAACGATTGAAGAAAATAAATGGGAAGTGAGAAACACTGGCTTCTGGGCTGACATGTTGATAAACTTCCGTTGATCACAAGTTTAAGCGTGCCCTCTGAGCATCTGACAGCTTTGTAATACCGAAGTTCACCCCTGTTGGGCGGGGTTAGTGTTTGGATGAGAGACCAAAATAATATACCCCTCACAAAACAGAAGCATCGCACCGAAAATACTATTAACGCTAACAAATGCGAACTCAGCAAGGTACAGATTTTGTTAGCTTGCTTTATGCAAAAACAAATATTGATGCAAAAGTAAATAAATATTGATACACAGTTTTTAGAAAGAGCAGAAGGAAGTTTCCAGGACGATCGCTCGAGAATAACATATTTACGACATGAAAACAACATTTATTTTGAACCGTGAATATAGAATATAAAAAGTTACGATCAGCGACAAACATTTTGGGGGATTTTTGCAACGTTCAATTTTGTTATTGTACGTTTTGGCTGCACAAATAAATCGCAAAATCGAAAGTGACATCGCCGGAATTCAGCGGGCGCCGT
>JALIRR010009999.1:0-7500 GCA_023091755.1 Montipora sp. Colony 1 RG-2022 | reverse complement strand
ACGTGTTTGAAATTCTCCCTGTGGCTGATCATCTTCAAGTTACAAGTGTTGTGCAACAGTGCTGTGATTACCTTCAGACCGAGGTAATTCAGCGACGCTTTGAATTGCAGATGTACGCCCGCATCTGTTCAATAGCAGATCGTCACGGCCTATCAGAGTTACTAGAAGCGGCACAACGTAAGATGGCCTCCATGTACAAGGAAATTTGTGAAAGTGAAGAGTTCTTGTGCCATGTCGACTCAGATCAGTTAGTGACCCTCCTTCGTAGAGACGACCTCAACACGCCTACAGAATCGTTCGTGTTAAAGGCTGTAATGGCATGGATCAGGTATAAAGAGGAAGAGAGGTTGCCGGTCGCTGGTAAAGTTATCCGAGCAGTACGCTTAGGACTTGCGGAGTTAAGAGACGTGGTTGAAGAACTGAACACAGAGGAGATGCAAAGAATGCCGGACATTCGCACGCTTTTGCTCGAAACGTTTTTACACTCTTACGAGCCAGTACAGAGCTCCAAGTTTGCGTTAGAGCAAGCAAAGCCGAGGGCAATGTGCCCGGTAAGAACAAAAAGTTTCACGTTTGAACACTATTTAAACGTATCATTTGAGTTTTAGCTCTTCTTATATTAAGGCTATGCTCGCCTTGCAGTACAGACATAAAGCACCCCCCACCCCCCTCCCTTGGTGGATTTTATTGGGATCCTTGCCAGACCTTTAATAGACTCAAAATTAAATCAAATCTAATTGCACACCTGCTCATTACTTTTACAATTTATGAGACTGTTGTAACCCCCACATAATTTGCTGGCATCATAAAAAAATGGAGCAAAAATATGGCATGTACGAAAACCTGAAACACCGAAACGAAACCACCGGAACGAAACAACCGGAACTGCCGAAACCATCGAAACACCGAAACGAAACCAGCGAAGCAATCGAAACACCGAATGAAACCAGCGAAACAATCAAACACCGAACGACCATGGAACGCACCAGAACGCACGAAACATCTATAAAAAACTTGAACAAAACCTTCGAAACAGACTCATATTAATCACCACCGAGACTCGTCGAGTTTCCTGTTTCAGTTGTTCTTTATTCACAATCTTTGCAGATTCCCTCAGCACTTACAAAGAGTGAAACCAAAAAACTATTTTTTTTTTCCATTACTGATTATTTTTGCTTCCACATCTTAAATTAACTATGTCACGCCATCAGCACATACTGTAAGACCAAAGGCTATAGCACTTCCGCGCACCGGTGGCTCAGTTGGCTGAGCAACGGGCTGTGACGCAGGAGGTCGCGGGTTCGAACCCCGGTCGGATCAACAACACTCAGGGACTTAAAATAACCGACGAGAAAGTGCTGCCTTTGCAATTTCATCTGCAATCTGCAGTCTTCCCGGAACTTAAAACTATGAACCGTAGACCCCATCTCACAAATATCTTCTATGTTCTTAAGTTCCCTGCCGGACGTTAAAGAACCCGCACATTTTTCGAGAAGAGTAGGCGATGAAGTTCCCAGTGTTGTGGCTGTCCGGTTCCCTCCAGCAGAAGTGGCCGGCTTGGCGGTGATGTCTCTAAAAAGGCTTGTGGTGTATGAGGCCCCCTAAGCAGAAACAGTCGTAAGTCAAAAAGGGACTTTGCTGGGTGCTGGAATATGTACACGTAGACGTCACAGAAGGCTTTGAGATTCCTGAAAATTTTAAGCGTTTGGCGTAAAAACGACTTAAGCTCACATTCTTTGGCATGGTATTGTCCGGGAACGGGATCAGCTGTACGGAAGAAAAAGTCAAAGCCGTCAAAGAGGCGCTAGAACCTGGGACGGTATCAGAAACCCGAAGTTTTCTTGGGCTTGTAAAGGTGTAAAGGTGTACATACATTGCCCAAGAGGGTAGGGTGTAACATTGCATCCACCTAGGTTCGTTACACCTTGAAAGCTAAGGTTTCAATATTATTTAGGGCAAAAATGACTTGAAGAGAAATCAACATTTCAAGGTGAGAATACTGAGGGTCGGCATTCCTGATGATTACGGTAAAAGCTTAAATGGATATGTAGGTCAAAAGTCTATTTTGGCTTGATCAAGTAAGGGTGAGTGTCATAGTTTCCAGGTGTGTACTGTACTTTCTCTAACTTTGTTGTGTTTGGCGATTATCTTTCAGGTGCTTGTGGCCATCCTTCCGCAGACAATAATGCAGTATTTTGACATCCAGACTAAGATGTGGAAACCCTTGTCTTCTAAGGCACAACTGCCTGAGGCTATAGCATGCTTTTGTTCTGAAGTGTGTGGTAATTACCTTTATGTAGCCACTAGAAAGGGTGATACCTTAAAGTTGGTCATACACCGTTATCACATAAGTTCGAACATTTGGGAAACCCTTCCACCATTTTGTGGTCCAACCAATCAAATTGGTTGCCTATGCAGCATTGAGGATCACATTTATGCAATTTACCATTCAGAAGCACCTCGAAGGTTTAGTATACCTAAAAATCAGTGGGTGCCACCCTCAATATAGTTAAAGAAACATTTTGTAATAAATCAGCGGTAGTCTTTAAGTCATGTATATATGTGCTTCATGGAGTAGCAGTGAACAGAGCAAATAGTACCAGTGGAGTGCAGCATTCAAATGTTTTCCCACTGGCATCTGCTCAACCAATTAGTTTCGTGTTTGCTCAAAGTTCTAGATCTGTTTTTGTACCTGAACCTGCATCTTCTTCAAATAATGTTAACTGGCAACCAGAAGTTGCCATGATGTATTGTTTTGATCCAAAGCAAAATGCATGGGAACAAAAGGCGTCAACAAACAAATGCCATTTTGCTTCCAGTCTTTTTGTGGTTAATGACAAACTCTTTGTCGGTGGAGGGAAATGTTCTGTTAACAAATCCGATGGAAGACCGTCTGGCGAAAGAGCTGCTGTTGAAGTGTATCATGAGGAAAACAATTCTTGGTCAGTTGTAGATCAAAGTCACATTCCTCCAAATAATCTTGGCGCAGTTGAAATAGAGGGGCGGGTTTATTTCATCATCAACTGTTTCCCATTTGACAGTGGTATCCGAATCCCACCGGAGGATGTTTATCCCGTTTCTCTGGATGAATGGGAAAACTTGGGAAAAATCAATGGAAATGCAGTTCTGTGTTATTTGCCAATTAAGGTAGACAAGCTATAACAAAGTGATAATAATAATTATGATGACGATGATGATTATAACGTTTTAAAGGGCACTACAACAAGACTCAAAGTTAATCAAATACAATGACCTCGTGGATTGTCTGTGTAGGAGCTCTATCAAGAGGTAGAAGCTAGGGTACGTGCGCTCTGCCCCCAGAACGACAGTTCGAGGTGTTGTGCCAGCCTTCTAAGTCTTAGGTTGAGCGTCTTAAGGTTCGCACAACATTTAAAGATGCAGTAATGCTAATACGTTTTGCACCTTGGTGAGATGTTGTGGGGCAATCGATGATTACAGTGCAACACGCCTTACTGTGACCACCCAACAAACTTTCACATTTGACAATTACGTGCAAATACGTCAACTCAACAACCCATGCAACGGTGTTCAACCTACAACTGTGCGAACTTTGCGAGGAGGCGTGACTGTCGGTCAAATTCACACATCCTGATTGGCGGACAATTTGTAAAAAACTTGGTTAGGTGGCCACGGTAAGGCGCGTGGCACTGTAAGTACGTTTCATACACAACAGACAAGACCACACTTGTCTATGTTTACAGATAAATTTTAGAAAAATGCAGTTAGGTTTAATTTTTTTTCCCGCTCAAGTTAAAAGCAATAAATACTACTCACTGGTTTGCCTTTAAGACCGTTGACATGGCAGGAAAAATCTACAAATCTCAAGTTTTCATTTGGCTAGTGAAAAAAGTACCGTCCTAGCCTGGTTGGGGCTAGCAAGCTGCTATAAAATCGCAGTTCTTGAATTGGTGAAGACGTAGTTGATCATGCATGTACCTAACAGTTCTCTCATTGAAAGATGACTCTAGTTGCATTTTGTTGTGTCGTTTCAAAAGACAGTTCAAGTGGTGAATTGAACTGGCATTACTCGAAATTCAGAACCAGGTTAAATATATTTTTCGTGATATTTGTAAGTTAAAGGCATTATCTTTTGTGTGTATTTTAGCATAAGATTGGCTCGCGCAACAAATGTAGGGGAGAGCTCCGACAGGCTGTTGGTAGCAAAGTCACAATACCAGTGAGCTTATTAACTTAAGAATGACTCAAGAAAAAATTTCGAGCCCTGATTCAATGCTTGGTTATTTATTAGAGCATGATGTCATGGCAACCTTGTTGTTAAAAAATAATAATTCTCTGGGAATTGGACTTATTTTATATGCAAACAGTTTCTTAGTTTTGACTAAATCCACAGTGGCTTAGCCGCTGCTGATGACATGAGTGAAAACCAAGAATAAAGGTATGGTGGAAGCTAGATTAACATGGTTTTCAAATTGACTTCATGGGCAGTGAAGGAATGTACAGAGGAATTTAGGCCTTACAAAAATTACTGTTCTTCGCTTGATTTTGGTCAAGTATTCATGGTGTGTAAAAATTAACTTACATGTAACCTTTTGATTGGTTCAATTTACAGCAATTTTTACTGTTAGATTTGCTTTCAGTCTTTTTAAATGTCACAGTTCTATGCCAGTATTGTGCAGTTCTCTGTAGTCTACGTGCAGCCAAATAATGAATATAATGAATTCACGATATAAAGGAAATGGCAACAAAATAAAGGAAACGTTTTGCTGGCATAACTTTATTTTAATGCACCTTAATCTATTAGTTATAAACAGATCTTGTCACAGTTTCCATGAGGGGTTGTGCACAAGCTGCCGCTCTCTATCGTCTGTGTGAAAGCAATTGAAATTACGTGTAGTATCAAAAACCTTCATTGAAGTGGAAGTAGATTACTGCAATTCTCGGCTCCGGAAAGTGAATTGGAGTTTTTGTTTAGTTCACAGCTCGGATACCATTTTGATTTCTTTTTAGAGGTTCTTCAGGAAAAAGATTCGTACGTATTCCATCGCTTTCTTCGAATGTACGAATGTACCGTGGGAAACAAACATGTCGATTGGTGGGTGATGTCATGCATTGATTGATGGAAGCCACAACGCAGTTTGGCCGTTGGCACTCGAGATGAGATTTCGCAGAATTATGAAAATTGCAGTAAGCTAACTGGTTCTAACTCTAATTATTTTAGGCATAGATTTTATGCTTATATTGCATGTAAACCGTTGAACTGTCTACTTAGTCGTGTTAGGTAAGAATTATGCAACTTAAGGGACTTAAACGTCTCTTGGGTGAGTGCATTTGTAATTTTGTAATGGGTTAATGGAGGGAACATAGTATTTGACTGCTTAAAGGGGCTCTGTCACGTTATTTTAAGGTGTTAAGGAAAATCTTTAATTAATCATGAGTTTAAAACTAGGAAATGGCAATGTGGAATTTCTTTACTGATAAAATTATCATTACATCGCACCTTTATCCAGGCGATTTGCCATGAACTTGGAAAACGTCGGGCCGACTTTTTGCAAAATTACGGCCCAAATACAATCTGTTTCAATCTTGTCCATTTGCGTTCATCGATGCTTCTCTTTCCTTTCGCTGTTTTTCCTTTATGTTGCTCAACAGTTTTAAGTTGTTATTGCAATGTTTCGTTCTACTTTTCGGGCATTTTGGGTGTCATGAGATTACATCATTTTGTGTGGCATAGTCACTTTAACCCACTAACACCTCAAACGCCCTAGGACTTCCCAAGTTGACGAGTGAAATCGTATGGAGTTAGGCAGAGTAAAATCTGTTAAGTCTCACTTCCAGGGGTCAATGGGTTAACTATTGATAATTTTATTGACATCTAGATTTTTGTAAATTATTTTTTTACTTTGTTGACTCATACATTTTTGTAAATGAGCCTTCATTGGCTCAGTTATGTCTCATGTCTAAGTAAATAAAGGTGTTAAAATTTTGTTGCCATGGTTTTAGTATTATTCCTCAAACATATAGGGAGTGAATGGCAAGATGCTGTAGATGTAAATGCAGCTTTGTAATGAATGCAAAATGCAAAATCAGTGCAAATAAAATGAATTTCCCAGACTCGAGGCCATATGCGATTTGAGTTTGCAGTTCGTTCTCCACTCTGCACTGAGACGTTTTTCTCTGAGTGTACTGTCCCCCCAACACACCTATCACAACCGGTATAACTTCCACTATTTTCATCTTCCAAATCCTTTTTGTTTCATACATGAGGTCACAATAGTTTGTACACTTCTCTTCTTTCTTCTTTTCAATGTGAGTGTCAAATCATACAGGAAAGATCAATAAACTGGCATCTTTTGTTTCTCTTTTCAATCACTATTAATATTATTATATTATTATGGACCTTATTCGCGCGGCGGCCATATTGGCCATAGACAGTATATTTCGTACCCCGAGCCTCGAGTTGAAATGTTTGGGAACGAGTTTCGGTGGGGCAAAACAAAAGTGTTTAATCCCTCGGGACTCAACATGGCCGCTATGTGATTAAAGCCCATGATACATGCTACACGGCAGTTGTAGTAGCGCCGGGAATTTTAGTCCCACGATCATCAGGTTGGAACAAAGCAACCTTAGGATCCTCGCTGATTGCAACAACACTGTTCTTTGAAGTGCTACCAACTCTAGCCCAGCATTTATTATAATCAGTGCTCCAGTCTACTAGTAATTAAGCGCCTAATGTATATTTGAAGAGCAGGTTATAGACGTAAAATAGAAATGATCGTGGCACTTATCTAAACAATTTAAGCAATTGTCTCTTATAGACATCTGAAAATTTAAGGTTAATTCAACGGGATTCGAGCCCATGACCGCTGCGATGTCAGTGCAATGCTCTACCAACTGAAGTGAAGTGAAGTGAAGCTATTAGTCTCTCCCCTCGGGGTTTTGCAGGACTAATTTACAATGCTTTGTGGGAGACTTCAGCCAGACTGCTTGTTACGCAGTTTACAATTAATTTTAGGAAGTGAAAGATGCCCCCGTCCAGATTAAGGTCAGACCACAACACCGGGTACTACGTCCCCTACTCTTATCGAATAGTGAGTGGGTTCTTTAACGTCCCATACTGTTTAATTTCCAACAAGGGCTATGAGACGGGACCTCCGGTTTACAGTCCTTATTCAAGAAGACTTGAAAGTCTAATCATTTGCAGATATAATTACAAAGGCAGCACATTCTGCTCCCTTTTTTAAAGACCCTACGTGTTGGTCAGGCCGGAGTCGAACTCACGACCTCCCGCATGGCAGCCCGATGCTCAACCAACTGGGCCACCGGTGCGCGGTGGCCGAGCTATGAAGCCACTCGGTTGGGAGCAGGTCATCCTTTGGGCGGCTGCCTATTGTTAAACGTTTCACGAAAGGCATTTTCGAACTTCGACCTCCATACAAGGCCACACGAGACTTAATAGCCCACTTTTGAGGTATTAAAATTCAGTCCTAAACAAAAGGCATCATCTCCAGGCTCTGGGGA
>JALIRR010009998.1:0-14823 GCA_023091755.1 Montipora sp. Colony 1 RG-2022 | reverse complement strand
GAAGTTAAAGACTTGTGCTGAGTTTTTAGATGACCATCAGTGTTGCTCATTAGGAGTAATCACAAAAGCCTGTCTGAAAAAGACCGACCATTGTGAGCTATGCTCCATGTATGATGTGCTGGAGGTGAGGTGGCCTTGACTGGAGCAAACTTCAGGGAACCTCCACCTCAACGCAAAAATGACTTTAAATCACAGGAAATAACCGTTACAGTCAAGTCAGTCTAAAGTATTTTCAAAGAAAGTGTTTGTGTCCGAAATGAATAAGTTTTAGAATCGCCTATCTTTGTTTTCAAATTTCGTGAGCGCAGCCATCTTGAATAACTGTGACGTGCTACAGTTGCTCTATTGTTCTGACACAAAGAGCTTTTGTCTAATAACAACATGGCAACTGTAACACGTCACAATTATTCAAGATGGTGGCGCTCACGAAAATTGAAAACAAAAAATAGGCGATTCTAAAACTTATTTATTGAAAGTGAAAGTAAGCAATTTCAAAAATTACTTTTCTTGATATAAACATTGTTTTAAAAACAAATTTTGAACAAATTTGTTTGTAAACATAATTTCCTTTGGTTTAAACTTGTTTTGTAGTAAGAGTGGAGGTTCTCTGTAAGAGTCGTTTACCTAGGCCATGCTTCTTTGGGAAAATTCAGATCCAGATTTTGTTGTTAAAATAGCTAAAATTTTCATTGGTGAAGGTATAGTTAAATCTGAGAGACTGCACAACCATGCCAAGCGCTTAATTTACAGGCGTTGTGTATGACCACTAGCACTTCTCATTCTTCACCAAAAAATGCTTTGATCGTGTATTCTAAAAATCTACCTTCCATATTATTAAGAGTATCTGCTTTGAATCTACTGGATTTTCTACAAGAAATGTATAATTCTGTCCAAGTTTCATGAAATCTGCATTTATTGTTTTCCCAAAGAAGCATCCTTCATATCCAGAAAAAAAAACCAAACCCGCATTGTTCAGCTTGTTAAACATTCTTTGTTCCACAACAAACCACTTGTGTTTCTCTTTTTCTAGTAGATGATCTATTGAACGTTATGGAAGGCAAGATCAATGATTATTAAAAACACAATATATTAGTGGTTGGCTTCTTTTGTAGACTGGTCCAAAAAAACAAAAAAAAAAACAAAGACAAAACAAAGAAACCATGTCCTTTCAGGTTCACTTTGGTTGTCTACTTACGATTGCCCCAAGAAGAAAGGAGGAATTCATTGCCAAAACTTGCAAGTCCTTTGATGTTGTTTCAGCTGCTTTATATCACATTTTGGAGTTGTGCCTGTGTGTGGCTTATGTGACGAGTAGATGTCATGACAATAATAATAATAATAATATTGTCATTATTATTTATCATTTGACTCCCAAGCCGGCCTGAACTGGCGTACTTGTGTTTTACTCTGTCTAACACCAGACAATTTTACTCATCAGTGGGGAACTATTAGTGTCTCCATTTGAAATGTCAATGATGTATTAATATTTAACAATTATTCGCCGAAGGCGAAGTGAATATTGGTGAATCGTGGAGGTAAATATTCCCCAATATTTACTGAGCCTGAGGTGAATAATTGTTTTAGTGTAAATTTCAGCAGTGAATATCAAAAAAGTGCAAAACAACAGGCTAAAACAAGATAAAAAGGCACGAAAAGTGCTTGATTGGGTTAGCAGCCGCGCCTCCAAAATCTTGTATTCACCGGGTAGCGCGGTGAATGTAACACTAAATTCTTATATTCACCGCTGAAAATTATACTAATTATTAGTATTGACTAATATTTTCTGCGGACATTATTAGTATTATTGTTTTATTTGTCCCAAGAAAAAGGTTCCTTTTGTGCTTCAATGAAATGAACCCAAATTTGGTCACTCAAAGGCGTTTCAAAATGTTGCAAAAATTGCTACCCAGATGTAAAGAAGGACCTAAATTATTATAGTACTATGTGCATGGTAGATGCTTGGTAGTAGTGTATTTGTTTTATTGAACATCAATAATATTGTACATTGCCAATACTGGCAAACCAAGAGGTGGTCATTGCAGCAGAGTTTGTGCTGATTTGGGTGGGGTGTGAGCATAACCTATTCGTTTCCATAATATTAAAACTGGTTCTATTGCCACTCAATCCTGCTCCAAACAACTCTTTCCATATTCAAAGCAAGGGTTGTTTCTGGTCATACTCTTGGCTTGACATTACAGTTAAAATTAAGCCCAGGAGTGTAAATGGTTTTGTGCACTTTTCTTGGCACTTAACTTGCTGTACTTATTTTCACATTACAGAAAGAAGGTACTTAAAATAGAATGTTTGGAAGTTCTTTCTTTGAGTCGGTTGCATCCACTTAACAAATGTGGACATTTGGCAGAAGCCAATACAGTTACTAATAGGCATGATTTTGTTTAGGCTAGTCCTCTTTTTTGAATTTGGAAGAACTTATGACATTAAAAATTGTTGCCTGTGTACTTGTTGAATGTTGGACGTCTAACCAAAAAAGTAGAGAAAAAAAACGAGGGAAATTGGAACAGATTGGTATTTTGTGTTAATTGTAATTCAGTACGATTTGGATGGTGGTGAACCACGGATTCAATGCTGCTCAAAATCTCCAACCCCTGCTAGTTTTCTCAGTATAGCTTTCTCACTGCCAACTGGATTGGGAGCCAAATGACCAGCCCACCACTTAGGAGTGGCCTATATGCAGAATACCAGTTGTATTAGGAAGCTGCAGGTCATCTCGGGGTGGGGTGGGGGTGAGAACCCCCTGCACCCTCCCACTAGATCCGTCCCTGGATTGCATCGTCCGTAATATATAATAGGACTGCAATTTTTGTACAACGATAGACTTGATCGAAACGGTTCAATAGGTTTTAAATGTGTCTCTTTACAACTTCATCTCTGAGAAAGTTGACCAAAGAATTCGGTAAGAAGTAGAGGCGAGGGGTACAGAGAAGAAATACAGTAACGAAAAGTAGTTCAAAGCAGTAACCCAAACTTGTGTGTTCAAGAAGGAATGACTGGAGTGAGACTCGGTGGTCTTCCTGGTCCTTTCTCGTTCCCTACAAATCTCATGACCCCGTTACACGATATGCCCGCTTGTGCAGTACTTTTAAGTCACATGCGTGGAAGAAGAGTTTGGATTCTGGTGGAATCTGGCATCGTCTGTTTTCCTCACATCGCTAAATCGGACCTATTGTAGTGAAATGGAAGTCCAAGCCTAAAATATCGATATTTGCTTGCTATCTTTTCTCCTATCGATGGTTCTGAAAAATGTCCTTGACGCGTGACAGATCATTCATACCATGCTTCCGAAATAGGCGTGAGAGTTACTAGTAATACAAAGCACGCGAGCAAAAGGTGTTTCAGCTGTGTTTGATTGTCTTTTGTGTGCTTTTCTACAGTCTTGTAGCGCAATATTGTGAGTTCAAGATTTGGACAAAGTTCACCAAACGTAAACAGCTCGTAGAATGTTCGAGCTCACCTAGCGTGACACATGAATCGTCAAGAGCCGCACCTCTTGGATAAATTATTAACGGGAATATGGCCAATAAACAACAGTACGAATCATTGCCTGGGAAAGATAGCGGTGAGAAAGAAATGAGCGGGGCTGACGGAAAACCTGTGGTCCTGAGCCAACCAATGAAGCTTTCGGCTACAGAAGAATATGTGCTGAACTTGGATCCAAACGCGGTAGCAGGTATTTGTATAGAGCTCATTGTGTCCTTGGATTGAAAATATCTGTGCCTATTGAAGGCTAAAATTAGAGGCCGCCATACGCCCAACTAACGGCATTAGTTTAGGAGCAATTCGCAAATTTGCTATAGAATCAGTTTACACAATCGCAGGAACAGAATACTCTTGGATCTATTGCGAAGACTCGCGTAAAAAAAATTGTTTACCTGGAGTGCATTCGCTGTTTTGGGTCTCCTTGCGTTTTGTACTTCTCTGGGGCGTTGTTTTCTTCGTTCGGGCGTAACTTGCTCGATCGTTCCAGAACACCTTGATTTCTTTTTTGTTGATTCGTGATAGACAATGAATATTTTTTTATTAGCTGCGCTGTAGATGATAAGAGCCACTGGATCGAGTTCAGCCTTCGGTATATTTGCAAACACAGTCCTTCAGATCAGACCTGCCTTTTTGTTGTGCAACCAAACTGAGAAAAATAGAAACCGAAGCTTACTTTGCAACAATATTGTAATGATCGCTTAAGTTTGTTTGCATGAGTTGTTTACTCGAAAAGTTAGTGACGTCTGAAGGATCTACTGAGCTTATTACATATCAAGCGTAATAAGTGGTGTTTTGCGTTGAGGGTCATGCATATCTCTTGAATTAATTCCTATTTAGGTGCAAAGATCATTTGGACTTGATCATGAGAAGATAAAATTTCGATTGTTCTTAAAGGGGAGAGGAGATTTAGTCCGGAACATCTTGGGCTTTTAACTTGTGATGGAGTAATTTACTGTCCATGCATCTCTGAATCGGTGGATTCTTGCCAAAGAAGACTAACCAAACATGTCGTTTTAATATATTCGACCTCTTTAGACAACGGCTCACTAGGTCTTCAGTTCTTCATTTTTATTACTCGGTAAAGCTGAAGTTGCTATACACCAAGATAAAATGAAAAATAACAAGCAAACAAATAATAACAATAACAACAATGACAATAATACTTTAATATTGGTACTACATTATAAAAATTCATAATTAATCATATCACGTTGAGATCTAAATTGAGAAACGGACGTAGAGTGTACAAAATGAGCTGGGAGCAGGTTCCAGTGTATAACAGTTCTGGGAAAAAAACAAGTATTTGAAAACATCCAGTGATGGAGAAAAAGTGTTCAACTTAAAATCGTGTTTCGTTTGAGTGGCCGTGGTGGAGTGGGTAATGTAGTCCTCAGGTGGAATATCAATCAGACCTTTTGAAATTTTAAACATCAAGGTTGTTTTCTTTATTGGGATCAGCCGTTTTAGTTGGTTGGGTTGGGTGAGTTTTTTCGTGTTTTATTCAGGTTGATATGGTTGATCAACTTTTTCAACCGGCATCAAACTAGGTTGAATTGGTCGAAAAAGCATGGGCAGCGACTGCTGTCGTTTATGCGGGCCATTTAAAGTCGGCCGTGGGCTCCTGCCGTGTTGCTTGCGCTCAACATGTCAACGCTGGTCTGGTAATAACTATTCCCAGGAGTTACTGCGTTTCAACCGAAAACGGTTGGAAAAGTGTTTTATTGGGAAACCTCAACCGCTTCAACCCTAACCGGTTGCGGTTGAAATGGTTGATCCCAATACAACACGACCCAAGATCACTCGGTGATGTTTTCTTAGTGATGACAGGTCTGGCCATTTTAGTTTCTGCAATAATGCTGACAGGCTTTGTTGCCATGAGTAGTTGTTAAATAAAAAATGGATAGCACGTCTCTGGATCTTCTCGAGCTTATCAGAGTTGCGTTCGGTGTATGGGTCCCAGACCGAGCTAGCAGTTAGTAAATGACATTTTTCTCCCTACATGGAAGGGGTGTGGTTTAACACAGTCCAAAGATCTAGTTTCTAGGGCTATAAAAGAAGATGTTCCGGAATAGGAAATATGCCTCATTAAATTCCCATGCATTTTAGCAAAGAAATCCTTAGTAGGCAGAAATAACTGTTTGTATTCCCATCGAATATCGAAATTCTAATATTTACAAGTGTGTGTTTTCCTCATGTCTCAAGTTTACTTTTAAGTGGTTACAAATCGTTCATTGAATCCAACAAAATTCGAAAATCACGTTTTTCCATGAAATAAATGTACATTTCATGCTAGTCTGAAACATTTACGGTATTTCCAGGGGAGTCGGTTACTAAGGCATTCAGCATAAAAACAGTAGACAAGGCAGTCACATTTCACATCTGACGACTTTAATGTCTTCTGTAAAGTGCATCTTAGATTGAGATGCACTTTGCCTAGGACTTCTTCGTCTTGGAATTTGTTAAAATGCATGTAATATAAAAGGCAGTGCCCTAACAATATTGAAAAGTATTTACTAGTCACTTCTGAGACTGTATTGCCATCTGGGCTCAAGAATGTCTGGGTTCCATGGAAAATAGTGAACTACAACACTTAAAATGTGGTAGAATGATAGCTTGCAATACCATTTCCTTGTAAAAACAAAGAGAAAGACGACTTATTGTTTTCAAAGACTGTAAGTCTAGAAAGCTTATGGCTTTCTTAAGGGGATGAATAATTAATATTTGTGAAATTTCAAAACCAAGATTGTGAAAGCCGAAATAGAACTACAATCTTGGACAAAACTCATTGGGGAATTGTGACTCACCACTATACAATGTTCATTTCCCAATTTGTCTGTGATTAGAGATTAACTTCTCCATACTTTGCCCCCTCGCCCTAAAACAATGTTGGTTTAGAACGGCCAAAAGTTTGCACAGTATTTTTCACCACATTATCAACAATGGAAAGGGGAGAGGGGGGACCAATAGACTTTGTTTGTGAGTCCAATGCATGATGTTCATGATGGAATTTTTCCCAAGAGTTTTGTGTGAGATTGTAGCTGTTTAACCTATTCCCACCCAAGAGTGATACAGATTTTATTCTATCTTACACCAGACAATTTGGTTCATCAGTAGAGGGTGGTCTATCGGTGGAAGGGTAAAGGTCCCTAACGTTTATTTCAGGCACGCTACATTGTCAATGTTGGCTAGTTATCAGAGAAATTCACCCCAAGTCTATAGTAGACCTGTTATGATTGAAACAATATTCATTTTGTCTCATTGGAACACAAACTAGAACTGTAAAAATAGGTCTGCCTGTCAGCTACTTAGCTGCAGCAAATTTAAACCAATGCAGATTTCACTTTTTTTTTTGTCCCGTCCCTTTCAAATAATACTGCCTCAGTGTTGCAAATCTTGTATGACAATTCCCTCAGTCGATGAGTAAAAACTGAAAAAAATTGTTGTAGCTCCAGATATTTCTTCAAAAAACACATGGCTGAGACAGCTGGCCATAACACCTTTCAATGCCTTTCTTAGATCCACCTGCTTGATTTTTAGCTTTAATTATTTAATTCCAAATTGCTAAATTATTATTTTTGAAGTTAGTGTGAGACACCATATCCTGACCACCCACCAAACTGGGAGTTAACTCATTTTTTTTCTTTTCCTGTTTATGCCTTAAGGTTGGTCTGTACAGGAGGTTGTACAGAATTTTCTTGAGCATGCTGGGCTGGGTTACATGGCAGAGCAGTTTACTGTTAACAAGATAAATGGAAAATGCCTCATGCTTTTGACTGAGGTGAGTGTTTATCATTTTTATTTAGAAAGTTATAACTTTTCTATTTTTAGTTTAGTTATTGCTATCTTTTTTGTTGAGGCAGAAAAGTCAGATGACAAAGTAAGATTTATGTTCACCAAGTCTAATCTCTTTATTATAGGTTATGTTAGAGTATTTAAAACTCACTTTTTTAAAGTTCTGTTAGCTCTAAAACTAGTATCTGTAGTTGCCGGCAATTACTCTCTTAATGACATGGGTAACACATTACTTCTTAATTTTGGCATGCAATTTCAGCGTTAAATTGAAATTACAATGTTGCCATGGCGACTTTTCCTACAGTGCCAGAAATTATGCCGTCCAGGTTTGAAAAAACCTGCGTCTTACGAACGTAATTTGTCATCCATGATATTAATAACTAATCAAATTGTGTACTTGTGAAATTAATTTCACTTGTGTTTTGTCCAAAATCAAATAATTTCCATCGCCAAAAGGCTCGGGAACTTATTTGATTTTGGACAAAACACGCATGAAATTATTCTCTTATTTCACCATTTGATTACCCATACTAACTCACCCTATTCTGGTTCTCTTTCCATGGACAAGCTTAAGTCATAAACTGGTATTATACAAACTTGTACAAACTGGTATAAACTCAGGTACATAATCAAGCCAATCCATCATGGCCACATCTCCAGTGGTTATTCTTTAACCATTTAATTTAACAATTTGACCAGGGTCATCTCCATGAGCTGGGCATCTCTTGTCTTGGCGACAGGATCTACCTAACAGAGCTTATTGGTTTGCTAAAGAAGAAGAAAAGAGAAGCTGATTTGAGTGCTGCCAAGTGGTCAGGTGTCACACCTGCTCCAGGCTTTGCTTACAAAGAAGATTGTGGAGAATGTTGCCTCGCATACTTCTGTCCATGCTGTTTGGCCAAAACTTCCTGGCGCGTAACTGGCCAAGGTGTATTTTACAAAAAGGAACCCCCTTGTGGCTTGTGGAAGGAAAGTGAGAATGCAGTTCTGCTTTTTTTTTCTAGTCCCTACCCAGTCAATCTTCAAAATTTTAACTTATATTACTCCCTATCCCTTCCCATCTGGATTTCCATTTACTGTCCTAGGGGTGGTGAGTATAGATGTTTGGTGGAAATAGTAACTCTTATTTTATTTCTGATGGGTTGTCTTCCCTAACTCTGAGTAACAATAATGATAATTATTATTGTTTCTCTACAAAGCGACCCTAGTAATTCCCTCTTTAGGGTCTAAGTGACCCAAGGGACGACTTTCAGATTAATTAACCGCCCGAGAAAATATCCTGGAAGTGAATGTGATATTTGTTATTTTACAAAGAACAAAGAACAAAAAAAAGGTTTTAGGCATGGAACTACATATCCTAAGTGTAGTCATCAAAATATCAACAACTGATCATGAGAGACAAGTCAAGAAGACAAAAGAAAGAGTGCATCTTTTAAGCTCATTAGCCTTGATATTGATACTTTTGGCATTATATGACAGTGCACTTCATGGTTGGTGATGCTGGTTAAAAAGAAAACAGAGCTCAAAATTTTGCAAGAAAGAACTATCTAAATATCTTTCCTCGTATATTGCTGTAAAATGTCTGTGACATGTATTTAGTGTCCTCACTCTGCTTGCCTGGAATAGCCTTTGCTAAATGTAGGTGGTGTGTATGTGTGGTTTACTGCTTTATAAACGTTAATAAACTTGAAGTTGAACTTTCTAACTAATGCTTTTTTGCCACTCTTTTCCCAGTACACACAGAATACTTGGATTACCGATTCTTCAAGGATCTTGAGATGAAGAAAACTCGGAAATTTTTGTGCTGCTGCACTGCTACAGAGCTGGAAATGTACGTTGATGATCACGATAGTGGCGCAGCTGAAAAGGAAGGAAAACCACCCAATCCCGGGGCCTTCTACCCTCATGTGCTACGCCATCCAGAAGCTCGAAATGTGGAACAGATCATCAGGAATTCCTGGAACAAAGTCCGGCTTGTTGCTGAGTAGTGATTTGTTTGTATTTGTCCCTAAGGCCTGTAGTTTAAGCTAGTTAAAATCAGTGGTAGAAGTAGGAGAAGAATAGACTATATTATTACGGCTTATTAGAATTTTTTTTGCAGTGTTCCAGTTTTGACTGGATTTGTTACCTCCACGGCTGTATCTCTATCTTCATATTTTGGACAAGTTTGAGCTTTAATTCTGCTTTTTATCCGAAGATTATGAACTCGATAAAACCAAGATTTTTGTTTGCGTTGCAACGAAGCCATCGTGGACTTCCACCATTTTAGCGAACTTAAGCAACGGGAACTTAAGCAAGGAGGCAACGAGGACGTTATCTCAAGAATAAATTCGCGTATTGTAATCACTTCGTGTCTATTTCAACCTTTTTAATATGAGAAGGGTGTGATAGTTTCTTAAGAAAAGGAAAATTTCACGTTGTTGCTTTGCTGACGACGGCAAAGAAATTGACAAAAGTTAAAAACGCATGTGCAAGGCGTTGAAAGCGAGATGAGTTGTTTACAATTTGCCCAAAATTTCCGGATCGTCGCGCCGCGCTTTACTGGATACCTGAAACTAGTACGAAACATGTAAAACGACTAAATGGAACACGAATTCCGTCGGGAACGTCCCAACGGGGAAAACGTGACTACACTTTTCCGGTTCGTTCCGGAAATTTTCCAGTGGTACGAGCCAAAATATCGTGTTCCATTTACACCCCAACCGGAATTTCCGGGAATTTTTGGTAAATGGTAAACAACCTCTGTCAACAGAAATGTCTGTAGGTAGGCCCTCTCTAGGCATATTGCCACCTTCACTTATGCCTGTTACAAGCGTGCAAACAACAGACAGCTGCATCGAAGGCGATGCGAACTCTGCCTCCTCAGATGATTTACGGAACTAAATCAGGCTCTGTGCGTGCTTTTTTATATTTTGGAACATTTTTTGGCTATTTCGTCCTCACAAAACCGTAAAAGGAACAAAATTGAGGTTCTGTAGGGGACGTGAGAATCCGACGACAAATTTTTACATTTTTTTCTCTTAACTTCCATGCCATTCATACCTAATACAACTGCTAATAGTTGAAAAAGAACAATCGCAAAAAATATATGAACAACGCGAAGCTAATGACGTTCCTCTATCCCTCTCTCTTCTAGGAAGAGTCTCCTTTTTATTTTCTACTTTCTAAAATTTCACTTTTTCTCGCTTTTATTCTGCAAGAGCCTCTGTGGAGAACAGTGCTTTTAGTTGAGACTGCACTTGCGTTAAATCAATATGAAATCGGTGTATTACTGTACTTATTTTTGGGCCTTAAGTTTTTAGTTATCTGATATCAGTACTTATTTTTGAAGCCGCAGTCTTGCCAAATGATATTTGCGCTTGTTATGTAATGTCAATGTATAGGGTTAAGGCCTGGCCAAACGCTCGCAACATTTCAACGCAACGTCTTGCAACATTGTTTGCACGATGTTGCGACATGTGTTGAACGGGCTGGCCAAATGCACGCAACAAACGCAGCATGTCGATGTTTATGTGCCCCAGGCGCCTGTCGCGCAACAAGTGGACGTGGCGCGCATGCTCTTGTGCAACAATTTTGCGTTGTCGTGGCCATTCTCGTCCCCAGAGACCGCGATTCTTTCGGTCAGCACGAAGAAAAACGACCTCTGGCAACAACGAGAACAACTTCATGCAACAATCAAAATGTTGCACGAAAAATTTGACCCTTTTCCAATTTGATCCAACATCATCCAACATGTTGTTCGCAACGGGGTGGCCAAACGTTATGCAACATGTTGTGTCCAACAATGTTGCAAGAAGTTAGTTGCGTGGACTTTTAATGTTGGGAGTGTTTGGACTGGCCTTTATAGCATAATATTAGGCGAAACTTTATATTGTCATGGAAGCACAATTGCATGGTAATTTTATAAATTAATAACAGAATATAGATTCTTCGTTGAGCATTTTGGAACTGCGAGTGGTATATGAATTACCTTGCTACGACGGGTAGTTATTTTGGAAAAGTGCCTGTACTTTAGTGGCTGGAAAATATTTGAAACGAAACAAGATAAATATTCTTATCTTCTTTGACATCCATTTTTTTTTTCCATTGCTTGTGTAGTACAGATCTGAATCATGTTTTGAACTTATTTCCAGTCATAATGAGAAAGTAATGGTGATTTGTCGACTGGCCTGACCAAAGTACAGGAATCAACCTCGTTCCCAGGGTCTCTCTTCTCTGCTTCCATTGTCGGAGGCAGAGAAGATTGACCCTGGGAACGAGGTTGTACAGGAATGTGCGGTGTTCCCACGAATCTCCTAGCTTTGGAAAATATTCATGCTCTTTTTAATTGCCATCCGGGTTTTATCCACGCCGAGACTGTGTAAGCTGGACTGGATTAAACAGCTCCATCTAAAACTTTAGTCGTCAAAACGACTGCAAAGAACTTTATTCTCTAGCTGCGTGGCCCTGAGGAAATTCAGTGTTAAAGTTTGTCTCCTTTCATTTTTTTCAATATTACTTCGTCCGAAGGAAAACGTATTAGGATCAGGCTCTTAAAGTGAGTCTTTTACCACATTTCGTTTCACTCTTTTTACCCTTTGAGCTGTGATGTCGGTCGAACGTCGTCGTCTTATCAGGGGAGGTACTTCTATTTCATAATTTTTCGATTTTGATTATTTGAAAGAGGCATTTTTCTTCGAGCGTTCCAAGGTAGCTAAGTAGAGAGGATCGGCTACCAACCACCTCCCCAGGGTCTTCCCGGCTTTCAACATTGAGAACCAGCCGCCGTGTTACCTTTTGCTGAACAGCAACAAGTTGCTCTTTGGTCTCTTTGCTGAACTATTCTACATAAAGTTCTTCCATTCTACTAAGTAAACTGGTTGCACACCAGTTTTTTATTCCACCAAACACCCCAAGAGGCGCCACACATCCCCCTATCTCTTGGCCTGTATGGCCACTTCATCTGTCTGCTAACATGATTATCTTCGCCTATTTTTTCCTTACGTAACAGGTCATCTTCCTCTCTCCTCCACCACTAACACCACCTAACAAAATCCGTTTTTTAAAAATAACATGACTGTTGTTGTGAAGAGTAATTAAAAAAATTTTGTCCAGTTAGATGTTAAGAGCTCGTTCGGCGGTATTGAATGGGTTGGGTACGAGGGAGGAGCGGGGAATGGAACTCGGGACTTGGTTCGTATATTCTTTACTTTGGCATATTTACATGGTCCGCCCTTTGAGTGTCCGGAGAGATATGCAGTATCAGTATCCGGTTAATTTGAGTGTTTTGTGATGAATCTCACATAGTACGCGCGGTTTGATTGGTCAATGAAGCAGGTCTTCTTCATATTCCAGGGTTTCCTTCCCGAGCGATTTGAAAATCAAAATGAACTTAATTGTCTTATTCGCTATGACTGTTAATGGTGATGTTGGACTATATTCCGTGTTGCCGGTTTTCCCCGGGGGTGGGTACAGCTACACTTAGGCTATGCCAAGAGAAAATGAGTTTGATGTCTGCAGGGGGAACTCCCTTTTCGCGTGTCTTCGTGTTTGAATATTAACTGAAAGTTAAATGTAAAATGCTCAAAGTATGCAATTTTAGGGGGTCGAACGCATGCACAGATCCACTAACAAGCAGATCATCCTTGCATAGCAATTGACGGCTGTTACATCCTTGTGCGAAATCATCAGCATGTCATATTCAAGTTAGGTAACGGAGTGCTTTTCCTCTTTTTCGAAACTCGTTTCTCAAACACGCAACCAGAAAGCTTGCCCTCCCACAGGGACACAACGGCTGACCCTAGTCTAGGCTTAACCCTCGTGTGTTTATTCAGTGAAAACGGCACAGAATTCAAGTGAGGCTCTACGCTACTGAGAATGTGAATGTGTGGATGAAGAACCTTCGGCGATCAACAGCATCAGGAAGTACTTCTTTTATGCCCCATCCACGACCGCTACAACGATGATCTAATACGGAAGTCGTGAGTTCGTTTCCCACGTAGGCCAGAGATCTTTCCGTGACTTTGGGTGGTCCATTCATTACTCCACACCTGTCGATGCTCTCTACCCATAGAGCTACTATAACTCACTGGAGAGCTACAATAAGCGAAAAAAGTATTTGAGACACTGAACTGGAAAGACCACAATTAGGACAAAATCACCTAACGTCACATTTTCCACTTGCACTCCCCCCTCTCCATCCGCCTCCCCCGTTTAATGTTGGTAACGGAAAGAGGAAGAGTTGGCGATAAGAAAACAACATTGTTAGTGGGGAAAGGGGTTAGATGGAAAGACTTTGGGGGAGGGATTTGTCCGAGATTCCTTAAAAGGGGAAGGTGTCTCAACCCTTTTGGCACTTACTCTAGGTCGTTTATTTAGGTCCTGAATGGACCATTTGTCCCACTGCTCTACAGTGGGACACGTTGTCCATTCTCTACTCTACAGCGGGGTATATTGTCCATTCAGGACCTAGATAAACGACCTACTAGCTCTCGAGTGAGTTCTTGTAGCTCAATGGGTAGAGCGTTCGACTGGTGTGGTTCTTTCGCCCGTTGCCAAGCAACTTGTATTCTATGTAACTACTTGTCGTCCAGTTTTGGTTTGTGAGGTTGATGTTTAGGTTTCCAAATCGTTAGACAACAGGAAGGCGTTCGCTAGGTTTTCTTCCGGATTTTTGTAATTAAAGGAGTTGCGGCTTTGTAACAGGCAAGGACCAACCTACTTACTTAAAAAAAACTCAACGTAACGAAGTGAAAACCGCTATTTTTTCAACGCTTACGAAATCTTCAATGTCTGCCTTCAGTAGATTGTTCATGATTCCAAGCAGGGACACAGGTAAACAGAACGAAACATTGAATCTAAACGAGGAATCCAAGGTTAGCGGCAATGATTATGAATAAAAGAAATGCTCGGTTCCAATTGAAGTTTGTTCCACGATTACAAAGGTCTTCTTCGCAGCAGTAAGATGTACAGTCACCACTGTCACCGCATTCGTTTTTATGTATCCCACAGCCTTCTTCATTAGTGCACCCTTGCTCAATCTTATCATCGGAACCAGCTTTGTGGATCGTTTTCTTGAAGCATCGATTGCTGTTGGGTGTACACTCCAGTAGTGTTGACCTATTCCCCTTGTCAGGATCACATTGGGAAAGCGTACTGTAGTCACAATGGTAACATTTTAGGGACCATACTGCAATTGAAACAGTGGTCAGTGAGAGTAATTTTGTAATTATTTTAACAAACATGAATCGTATGAAAAACCTTATCCATCTTCACCTGGACTGGGTTAGAAGAAATATGCACGAGGGTAAAAAAAAACGAATTACAAATTGACAATTAAAAAAAGCACACTTAAATATTTACAAAGTACATGGCAAGAAAGGTTCACAATATCCTATGACAACGCGCAGAAAATATTAGGTGGGCAGACACGAGGGGTCATGTCTCATGAAGTTCAACAAGCTGAACTTCATGGGACACGTCGCGGGGACAAAATCACCCCAAAATTGGTGTTGCACAAATATAAAAGTACCAGCTCATACGAGGGGACATGTC
>JALIRR010009996.1:0-14830 GCA_023091755.1 Montipora sp. Colony 1 RG-2022 | reverse complement strand
TAGCTCATTGATGTTGATTGTCCCAGGGAATTTATATTTGGAGAGTTTTTCAGTGGTCTTTAATGAGGTGTTTCTGTCTGATGGTTATTATTATTATTATTATTATTATAATTGAAATATTAATATTGTATATGTCCAGGTGTTTGGATTCAAGGCTCCAAGTCCCTTGTTACGACTACCTAGCTTTGACATTGTTAGTGGAATTGGTATCGATGCAATGCACTGTATTTTTCTCGGAGTAGTCAAGCAGTTGGTTGGTCTCTGGTTTGATTCAAAACATAGTGGACAGAGCTGGTATTGTGGAACAAATGTTGTCAAAGTTGATCAACGTCTCACAAGGATTAAGCCTCCCAATGTGATCACAAGGGTGCCAAGGAGCATACAACATCATTTGAAATTTTGGAAAGGTAATTGTAGTCTGGACTATGTGTGTATTTCTAAAACTATAATAGGCACTCACCAGGTCAAAACTATCATTTCAAGTCCTTAAAATGACCATTCCTAGCAAGAAGTGGTAAATTTGTGTCCCACAATTTAAGACTGGCTGGTTTAGTTATTTTTACATAATTGTACATAATTCACCATTTCATTTGACTTCAAATTATTTTATGAAAAAGGGATACTGGCATACTGCCCATGCAAGACCCTTTCCATATTGTGTACCCAATGACATACGATGACGTATATAGAGACCATCCATAATACTTGTTTATTACTTAAATTCTTCAGCAACAGAGTTCAGGAACTGGCTCTTTTACTACTCGCTCCCATGCATGAAGGATATCTTAGATGATGAATTCTTCCAGCACTATTCTTTGTTTGTTGGTGGAGTTTACTTGCTGTCAAGTAGATCTGTATCACCTGAACAGCTGGAGTTGGCCGGCAATCTCTTGATGCATTTTGTGGAAATGTTTGATGCTTATTATGGTATGTAAAATTCAAAATAAAATTGCCATAAATACATACATTTTGCCACTTGCACAAGTTTTCATCTCTCGACATGTATGAGGCATATCAGCTCACTGTGGTTATGCCTTTGTTGCTGATTGCTACAAGTGCCTAAATCATGTTTTTGTAGTTACAGTTGTCTCAAATTGGTCCATTGAAAAATGAAACTACATTTAAAAATAACAGCTGATTACCTGTTATATAATCACGATAACTGCACAGGTACACATCTGCAGTGTAATATTGTTCAAAAGCATGAACCATCAACTGATTCTCCATTCATACCCATTTTACTTCCTAGGTCCAAGATATGTTCTAATGAATCATCACATGCTCCTCCATTTGAAGAAATCTGTTGCTGATCACGGACCTCTTTGGTGCACCTCTTTGTTTGTGTTTGAAGACTGGAATGGGGATTTGGATAGTTATTTCCATGGAACACAGAATATTGCTGGCCAAGTAAGTTACAAGATCAGTTTATATGCTAATGTACCTTGACCACATTTCTTTCTAACATACACCATTAATTTTCTTTTTGAAATTCAGATAATGACTGCTGTGGCGTGTCATCAGCAACTTCCAAAGCTCATCAAGGAGATGCCATCAGGACAAGCAAAGGATATTGTGATGCGACTGCGTGGACATAGTGAAAAGTAAGCAACATAAATGTGTGTGCATGGGAAAGGAATAACAACAGTGTTCTGTGGTTGGATTTTTGGCAAAAGCAGACACAAGTATTCCTTCCAACAATTTTCAATGTCCTTCTGATTTTGCTTTTTTGCATTTTGATAGGCACAACAGGACTCATCTGAAAGGTAGTTTTTATGCCATTGGTGCCATGAAGAGTTGTTCCAACAGACTCTCATTTGAGGATGATCGTCTTTCTTTTCTTGGCTTGGAGTCACTCTCAACTGTAAAGTATTTTACAAGACTTCAAGCTGGAGACACAGTTTTTCACTCCAAAATGTATAAGAGGGTCTCAAGGAGAAACTCTTTCACTGTCACATATCATCAAGGTGCAACAATTTATTATGGCCAAATTGAAGTATTTTTCAGGGGGCCTCTATATTCTGAAATCAATTATTGTGGAGCAGTGATTTCACCAATGCTGAGGACCACTCAAGGTTTGTGTAAGACACACCCAGTCCTTGGAACACCAGTCCACCACATTCTGACTCTAAAGAAGTCCAACAATATTGATTTTGTAATGGTTCAGCTAGAAAACATCATTGATGTCTGTGTGTATATGGACACCCAAGATAGTGATGTAAAATATGCTGCTCAGTTTCCCAACCATTATGAAAGGGACTGAGCATCTACATTTAGAATTGTCTCTTAGAATGGAATATAACAGCTTAAGTGAAAAAAACCAACTGCCTGACAAGGACATGTAATTTTTTGTTCTAGGCCAAGATTATTTGGTCACATGTCAATTAAAGCCTAATTAGCAGTAAAGGAAATGCTGATGGCTATATACTGGTGTAGGTCTTGTTCAAAGATTGCAGTACATTGCCTCAATTTAGGAAATTCAATTCACTTGTAAATGAAATACTATTTTCAAGTCTAGTTAAGATGTTTAAAGGAAAATATTTCTTATTAGGTTTCTTTGTAAAGTGTGACACAAATATTAGTCAGCCACATAGACATGAAGGTCTCACTTATTATACCAAGGCTATGATCAATATTGATAAAAAAGAAAAAAGGTTAAGTGAACTAACTTTTTGATTGTGTTAATTGTATTCATATTTTTGTGATCTAGGCTTTCTCAATAAATATTTTTTGCTTATGGATACATTGCATTGACCTAGTATTGTATGTGCAACTACTGACCATCAGGTACAGTGGTTTCTTAACTGGAAGAAGCTGTGGAACACTTGTTATTAGTGCACCCATATAAATTTCATATATGAAAATGAGGTCAAAAATTGATGAATTTTCTTTTAAAGAATGAGAAGTATAACTCCCATATGAAATCCATATCAAGAGAGAACCAGAAACATTTGAATAGACATGGAATTTGTATGGGTAATTCATCCCCATAGTTTTCCCATATTATACCTAATGTAGACTTTCAAACCCATGTATTTTCCATACTGTGGAAATGACCAAAAAATGACTCCGTATCAGTGCCATACTACCATCTGACCGTCCCATATCTGTGCCACATGTGGGTCTCATATGGCCCAAAAGTTGCCATATCTTTCCCATAGTTTTGCTTTGGTAAGGGAGAGAAGGAAAGAGGATGACAAAGAAAATTCTGTGGACTGCAAACAACCTAAACAAAGATGCTCTACTGGAAGTGAGACCGTGGCCTTCCTGCGGGAAAAGAGCGAAAAAGAAAGACAAGGGAGGGCAGAAGAGATGGAGCTAAGGAAGGCTCAGTTGGAGCTTGAACAAAAAAAAACATGATTTTTTTTGCAATTGTTGCAACAGCAACAACAACAACAAATGCAAGGTTTTGCAATGCTGTTCCAGCAACAACAGCAACAGGAACAACAGCAAGCTGATCTTTTGTTGAAACTTTTCGAGAAAGTAAAAAAGAAGTAATTTTTTTATCTTTCTGAGCTGATGATGAACTTGTCATTGAATTCTTCCTAACAGCCATGAAAAACCAAATTTTGTACTGTTATGTCAATGCAATTAAGTTGTTGAGATCTTTTTATGCATGTGATAAATTATTTTGGATGGCAATAAAATAATATTATTAATTATTACTGTGCTTGAGTGAACTGCCTAAAAAGCTAATATTTGATAAAAACTTATCGTGTTCAGATATATGGCAAAAAAGACACAAACACCATTAGGCCAGGCTAGCTAGAATCACCTCATATTCAATAATATTAACATTGTTAATAATGGTCTTATAAAATTCTTTCTACTTTTTATATTACAAATAAGACCACAGAAATGAATCAAAAGCTCGTGTAGCATTCTTAGTAAGTACTATAGACATAGTTTCTTTCTTGTTGATGTCTCTTAGACCTTATTCAGTCTATGTAGTAGTCTTCCATGCAGTTAGCGTAAGTAGTCTTCCAAAACTGGTGGCTGAACATCGAAATATTCAGTTGTAAGGTTACCATATAGGGATGTCAGACAGTTCCGTAATATGGCACCTACAATGTACATTTCTCCTACAGCACTCAAACCAATCTTCAAGTTTTTCTTGAAGTCAAGATATTTAAAATCATTTATGAAATCCACTCCACTGACATACAAACTTTACTCATTGACTTGTTGAACAACTCCATTTGTTGAGTGAGTCTTGCTGTGTTTCTGAATGGGGCTTGCAAATGTATCCTTAATGGATATGCTGGATCACCATATATGCAGAGGGGTACTCCCATGGGTGAAAATGCATACATGTTTAAGTCACGCAGAAAACTTGACTCTGCCAACATAGCTGCATCATGCATCTTCCCCTCTGAAAAGAAAAATAATCATGCAAAGATGAATATATGTCACACAGGTCACATGTTCTAAAACATAAGACCTGACAATCATAGTTGCCTTAAAAGGACCCTAATGGGCTACATTCTCTGAGGGAACAGGTACACTCGATCACCGCAGGTGGTCCATTTTTTATCATTTAATTTTATCTTTCAGTGAACTTCAAGGCTTTATGCTTCCCAAGCAATGCCCTTCAATTTTGTTAAAAATTCATCATTGCCAACAGTTAATTAAAACAAAATATTAAAATCATTGGTGTCTACAAAGGGGAGTGAGCTGAGGTATGTAAGTAGAAATTCACTCTTACCTACTGGGCCAAAAAGATTGGCAATGATTCCATTAGGCAAACTCACAGACTGGAACTTAAGGGCATGCACCCTTTTGTGTCCGTTGTAAACTAGCCTTTGGTCTTTTCCTGGACGACTGATTGCACGCATAGTTCCGTCTATGAATCCGAAACAATTATCAAGAGCAGCGCCAGCACGGTGAATTGCATTTGCGTATTTAAGTGTCTTGCAAAGAGGCAGGGCTTAAAAGGAATTGATTCCACTGGGTTAGTCTCTGTTGGTGATTGTTGTAAATAAGATTCATAACTTCTTTGGTGATCATGCTTATAACGGGAACAGGACGTCCAAATCGTGCAATCATATCTCTGAGGCGGCAGGGATAAGCAAAACGACGCAGAAGCATACAGACTCCTTCAGTACCATCACATACACTCCTTTGCTGGCACTTGATGATCGGAGGGATACCCAAAGCATCAGCCAACCTTGGAATATCTTGCTTTTCGACACGAAAGTCAGCTACACACTCGACCGGGTCCAAGGCATCGAAGTTAAAGAATTCTTAGTTTTCGTGTGGGAACTCGGGATTTTTTGACTTATTAATGTCGTAAAGAAGCATAAAATCGTCTTCCTCAATAATTCCATCAACATAACATTCCAAAACCAAGTTTCTAGTCTCTTTAAACGACGCCATTTAATGACCAAACATACTTGTCAATTTTTTTTTCGCGTAATTAAACGTAATTGACGTCCGCGTATTCATTTAGTCACGTTAGCTTAATGTTTACTAGTGACGTGACCGACGACGTTCTCGTTTCCAGTTTTTTCCGGTAATGCAGTCACGTCCGCGTCATAGATTTGTCCGGTGCTTAAGGTCCCTAAA
This sequence comes from Montipora sp. Colony 1 RG-2022, assembly GCA_023091755.1. Classification (NCBI taxonomy): domain Eukaryota; kingdom Metazoa; phylum Cnidaria; class Anthozoa; order Scleractinia; family Acroporidae; genus Montipora; species Montipora sp. Colony 1 RG-2022. The sequence continues at coordinate 9,268 of JALIRR010009996.1, read as the reverse complement.
GAAATTTTGCCACAAGATTATGGTACAAAGAAACAAGACATCAGCATCAATACATCGATGATTCTTTGGTCCACGGACAGCAACCTTGACAACCGCCCCAGGAGCTGGTATGAGCCAAATCACTTCCTACCAATATTCATCCAAGGTAATGTAGCACGACAGCCCCCAACAACTACAGCATTAGAGAAAGATGAGCGTGATGGGGTGCAAAAGAGAAAGCAACGAAAAATAAGTGATTTTTTTACAAAACAACACTCCCTGCAATCTGAGGAAGAAAGTACTTCACCTGTTAAGAAGCAGTGTTTGGGAACAAGAGTGAGAAAAAGGTTTATGAAGAGAAAGCGCAGTTAAAAGCTTCACCAGAAGGAAAAGAAAGCAATGACAAAACAAGGAAAGAGAAGTATGAAATGAAGAGGCAGCACGTCTTTCAGGCCCACTGGAAAGAAGTGTATCCTTGGGTTGAGCATGATTCCATCAACGGTGTAATGTTTTGCAAGGTATGTAAGGTGCAATAAAAGAATTTGATTTCAGTCAGTCTTTGTGTTTAGGTCAAGCTTGCACAATTTTTAATAATCAAAGGCATCACAAAGCGTAGACTACAATACAATACTGTACAATACGGTAAACTATTGCTAATGACAGAAATTCTCTTTCGTGGAAAGCCACAGCCCTAGCATACCACTAACCTCAACCTTACGAGACCTCTGGTTAACCCCTTAACACAAAGTTGTTTATGAATTATGGAACTTACCATCAGGCGTCATATATAACCTTTCAAATAGAGCTATAATTGTGTTCACAATTGAGTGTAACATGTTACCAGGATTTGTTTAAACCAGTTTGTTGTTATGGCTGTTGACAACTGACATTTTCACTTAGGTATGCAGTGTTTATCCAAAAATTTGTGATAAATCAAGTCCTCTTTACAAAGGTGGTGGTGGTTTTGGAAAATATCGCGTACAAAGTCTCCAGTCCCATGACATATCTAGTGACCACGGAAAGTGCTTGAACAAATGGAAAGTTGACAAAGAAAATGCAGACAAACCGCTTGCAACAATGATGAAGACAGTATCTGCAAAGCTGGATGACGAAACTAAATCAAGAATGGAAAAATTGTTCAATACTGCTCATTATGTAGCAAAGGAAGGTCTTGCATTCAAAAAATTCACGGGTTTGTGTGATCTTCAAGAGAAGAATGGTCTAGATATAAGAAATAATTATCGCAATGAAATTAAGTGTAAAGAGTTTGTGTCCAGTTTTGCTGCAATTGAACAGGAGAAGTATGCAAAGGAAATCAGGGATGCCAGGTTTCTGTGTGTTTTGGCAGATGGTGCCACTGACAAGAGTGTCACAGAGCAGTTGACTGTTTTTGTACCTTATACTGATTCAAATGGGAGACCATCGGCACAGTTTTCTGACCTTCTCTCTCTTCAGTGTGCCGATGCTACAGGTATAACAGATGCTATTACTAAAGGACTTGAAGCTGTACAGGTTGATGAAAGTGTGAGTGCAAAGTTAGTAGGCTGCAATTTTGCAATGTTATAATTGGGGCCAAGGGTGGAGTGAGTAAGAAGCTGAAGGATAAAGTTAGTCACTCAATATGCATCATCCACTGTGTAGCTCACAAACTGAAACTGGCTGTACTTGATGCTGTGAAGAGGTGCCCTTACCTTCCAACATTTGAGGACACAGTTAAAGAGGTATATAAGTTTTATTATTATTATTCTCCAAAACGACGAAGAGAGGTTAATGAGATTGCCAATATAATCAATACAGATGCAGTCTATTACAGCAGTCTGCAGACGACCAGGTGGCTGGCAAGCAGATACTGCACTATTACTGCCTCGGAGAAGCACTATGTCACTACTGATATGCACCTGCAGCATAAAACAGAATCCACTGGTGAAGATGGGGCATGTGCCAAGGGAATTCTGAAACAATTACTGTCCGAGAAGTTTGCCAAACACCTGTACTTCTTGTTGGATGTGATTAAGATGTTGTCAGAGCTGAGTAAATCATTCCAGCAGGATACACTTTGCATAACAGACGTAGTTACCAAACTAGAGACGACCATAACCATGTTAGAGGAGTTGAAGCTGCACAAGGGAGCTCATTACAGAAAGTTTGTGGAGGGTTATTCCGAGGAAAAGGCAGTGTTCAAGTGTGGCAAGGACAAAGGACAGCAACTAAAACTGACAAATGCAGGCAATATGCTTGATCAACAGTTTGACACTTTTCTTACGGAAGTCCTGGATTACTTGAAGACAAGGTTTGGAAATCTTCAGGAGAAACCCTATAGCCTTCTAGTTTCAAAACCTGATGACGTGAAAGACTGCCTCGTAGTTGTTGACCTTATGATGACATTGTCACCATCCACAGCCAAGTGTGAAAGGAGCTTCTCGGCCATGAACCAGCTTGAGATAATATACGTACACGAATCTCACAAGGAAGCTTGGTAGATTTAATGAGGGTTCATTCCTCTGATGTTTCCACCAAGGAATACTGTCCTGGTCCTGCCATTTTCCACTGGATTTGGATGCAAAGACAAAGAGACACATACTGTAAATAGTGATTTAACTTGTGGTTCTGGAACGTTTACTGCACATATTGTCATATTTTAAGCAGAGTACTGTTGTAAATCGACTTTGTTGACTGAGATTCTTACATACACATCACTTGTTATTGTAGCTTTGTAAGACCATTCTATTAGCGTCAGGTAGCCTGTTGTACCTTGTAAGGATTTCACAATGTAATGAGAGTATTTGAACTGGTTGTAAATAAAGCATGAACCTCTATTTGGTATTGACATTTTTGCAAGAGGTTACCATTAATATGTAGTTTTTTGGATTATATTCAAAGAAAATCGTTTGTCTGATATTTGGACCTTCATTCCGTTAGCTTCACATAAATTCCTTATTTTATTGTTAAATAACTACAGCTGATTGTAATGAATAAAAGAAGCCATTAATTTTGTTAACTTACAGTGCAATTAAGAAAGGAATAATTAATAATTATTTTTTCAAAAGACATGTTCTGGTATGCTTATGCCATCATCAGTTTAATGAGTTTTTAAGTGTGAACAGTTATAAAGTCTACGGGTAGATGAGAAAATTATTACAACATGATGTACTATTTACACCGTGACACCGAAAATCAAGGTGTAAACTAAAACGTGAGAAAAGTGCTATAATGCTGCAATTGTTTGTTAAGTTCCGGTTTGATCTTATTTATATAAAAAGCTTCTTTCAGTTTTAAATCAATTGAGTTGCTGGCAGAATCTAGAATACTAAAGCACGAAGGGGACTATTTGTTCTTACATAAAGGAAATGTGTTAAAATGCTTAAAAATATGCGAGTTTTTATCGCTTTCCATGTGTTCCTTTATCCTGGTAGAAGGTGGCGACTAGTTTCGCCAATATAACGGGAATTACAACCTGCACAAGAAAATTGGTAAATAACCATGGATTTTAGAGCAACAGGAGTACGATCAACTCATCGCATCATTGTGTTTTTTCAGTTTTTTATTAAAAAAACTTACACTGGTCTCTTAACTAATTTCTTTAGTTTTACTCCATCATGCTATAAAATTGGCCTTATCCAAACTCTTATCTACCAAATCTATAAAATCAACAACACCTCCTCCGGCCTTCAAAACGATCTTAATAAACTTTCTGACACCTTGAAACGTAAGTCATTTCCCTCGCACATTATTGACAGAACTTTCAAGCAGTATCTTGACGGGTCTTTTTCTCAAAAAAGCCGGAACACTAATGATGACAATAATACATGTTATTTTAAACTCCCTTTTGTCGGCCATTATTCCAAAATAGCGAGACTTAAACTCCGACAACTTACTAAGCGCTTTTGCAAATCTGACCTAACTATCAAATTAGTTTTCACTTCATTCAAAATTAAAAACATGTTTAGTGTTAAAGGTCGTACTCCTGTTGCTCTAACATCCATGGTAGTTAACCAATTTTCTTGTGCAGGTTGTAATTCTCGTTATACTGGCGAAACTAGTTGCCACTTTTCTACCAGGATAAAGGAACACACGGAAAGCGATAAAAACTCGCATATTTTTAGCACTTAACACATCTCCTTTAAGTAAGAACAAATACTCCCCATTGTGCATTAGTATTCTGGATTCTGCCAGCAACTCAATTGATTTAAAACTCAAAGAAGCTTTTTATATAAATAAGATCAAACCGGAACTTAACAAGCAATTGCAGCACTACAACACTTTTCTCACGTTTTAGTTTACACCTTGATGTTTGGTGTCACGCTGTAAATAGTACCCGCTTTTGTATTACGTCATGTTGTTATAATTTTCTCATCTACCCGTAGACTTTATAACTGTTCACACTTAGAAACTCATTAAACTGATGATGGCATAAGCATGCCTAAACATGTCTTTTAAAAAAGTTGTCTGTTTCTTACAGTATTTATCGTACTTGCTACTATTGCGACCTTATGGAATTATTTTTTCATTCTGATAGTACAAATGACTTTCGGGCTAGTAGATGTTGCTTACAGCTTGTCCTTCAAGCTGAAAAAATTAATTTTCTTTGCACCCTGAAAACCCTCAGATATTTTGATTTAAGCTTATACCAATAACTTACAAGAGTTTGTAGACCCCAGTTAGGCTTAAAGCTGAAAAGATTAAGCAGAGGTAGTGTTACAAAATAAACATCTTCAAACAAATTAAAAGCTAGCTTTTTCAAGGCTCTGGCTTATGCATCAATGTTCAATATTTATTTTATTGTACTTGATTAATAAATATTTCTACACAGCTTTCTACTATTAAGCACTTAAACATAAGTCGCTTTTATACTAACTGTGGCTCTTGCACAGTGAGCCATAATGAATGTAAGGAAGTGTGCAGAAATCTTGTCCTTGTTTATTTGTGTATTATACAGTAGGTAAAAATATTGAGGAATTTCCATTGACTTAAATAAAAACTGTTTTGAACTTAAGATAGCATGATACTGTTCCTAGTTTAACAAATAATAACCAAAGAAACCCTCAACTTAATTTGAGTCGTTGAGAAATTATCTTACAAAGGTCGATTTAAAAAACCAACAAGAGTTTGCAGACCCCACTTAGGACAAATTAAAGCTTAACCCAACGAAAGTTAAGCAGAGTTGGTGTTTAGAGTTCTTACCTCCCTCCCCTACATTCTATCCTCCAAAAGTTGGCAGGTTTCTTTTACGGGTCACAGGTCACAGGTCATTGTTTTACTTATACAGAAAGCATCCTATACATTCATTGTTAGATCCAAACGCCTGCTCATTAGCGGGGTTGCATTCCTCTCTTAGGAATGCAGTTGTCAGTCCTTTTAATCAGGAACTTAGTGCTTAATTTATTCGTTCTCTTAGAAGTATTTAAGGCTTAATTTAGTCATTTCTAGGGTTCTCGATCAGTCATTTTCGCTTGTGAATAGTTCTTGTAGTTTCGCTTTCTGCAGTTTGTTACTTTCTTCGCTTCAAGCAGTCAATATTCAGTTACCAGCTCCTAACAAATGTAAGTGTATCTTTTCGTCGAGTTTCTGTTTACTATTAGTTCATTTTACTAAGTAATTTTTGTATCTGTTTGTTTTCTAGTCTTCACCGCTTTTCGCTTTCACTGCATGGGTTGAGTTCGCGCCGTCATAGGCAGTTGAATGAAGAATAAAGGGTGTTTGAATTTTTATCGCTGGAGTTTTGTAGACGTAAGAAGATCACATCGTTGGGAATTTGTCCTCAGTTTGCAGAGATTTGATGGCGGCGAAAGGAGATGGTCCCGGTGGTGGTGATGTTGTCGTTGGCACTGCTACAACAAGTTGCAAAAATAGTGGAGACACTTCACCTTCTTGGGGCGTAATTAATTTCCCTATTATCTCTCACACTGCAGCCCCCCTTCCCCTTTATCAGTGTTGCTAGCAAGACAAAAAAATGTTGGGAACTTAAGCAGTCAACATTGAAAGGGGCAGGGGCGAGAGGAAGTGGGAAAGGTTTAAATTCTAGATGCAGCAGGCATTGGAAGCTAGAAAAGGTGTTTTTGAATAAAAGTGTCTCAACAATTTTGCAACTTGTTGTCTGAGTTGGTTGTCACTGTATTGGCGTACGGTCACTTTGTTTATTGGAACGGGAAGGCGTCTATCGTTTGCATTTAATATGGTGTTCCCAAAAAAAAGGGTTTAATTCTCTGATCTGCTGTGAATGGAAAATGGCCAGCGATAAACTGGATTTTGGCGGGGTTTCGGTATGACGTAATTTGAAGGCATTTCAGTGCTTTCTGTGAGTCAAGTCGAAAATACACATAATTTGGTACACGAAAAGGTGTGATTTCCATCCTTTCGCTTTTTAAAGTACGCTAGAAATATCCTGGAACCCATTTCGAAATAATTTGCGTTAAACACCTATATTGCGGTCGACACATGACGTCTAAAGCACGCGCAACATGTATGAAATTAGCTGTTGTTTACGAATGAGAAACAAACATAACCTCTCCTTTAACTGCGATCGCATGCCATTTAAAGGGAACATCCACTTTCCGAAAAATCAATTCTTAGCAAACATTGTTATACAAAGATACATTTTCATACGGGTCCATTTGTAACATTACTTATTGCTTTCGGGCTAGTCTGCTTCCAGAGAAGGGATTGGTAACGCTTACTAGCAAGTCTTCTAAGTGATGTGTTGGGTACAGGCTAATTCCATGTTCTTTGGAATGACTGACTGAGCACAATGATCAAAAGAAAGCGCCCAATTGTGCTCAATCCCTTGCGAGATTTGTTTTACAATGAGATACAAAAGTGAACAAATTTGTACTGGCTACACATTATGACATTTATATGAAACGGTCTACACGGTCTACCACAACTTTTCACTGAGAAAATAATATGATATCATATTTCTTGCTGTTGCAATGGTAGACCGTGCTTGGATGGTAGACCGTTGGTAAATGGAATAGACGATATGTACAGGATTTCTACCTGTGTGAGCTTTATTACGAATCACCTGGTAATGTATTGGATTGATTAGAAAAGAACCTACTGGTTGAATTGTGCTGTTTCCTGGAAGATACAATTTTCAACTGTAACGCCACAATCCCCGTTGACGTCACCAAGAAACACAATAAATGGTATTGTGTTACATAATACAAGCCGTGTGTAACTTTCGGAGCATCAGATCTGCAGTGCAAAATACTTTGCTCGCCTTAGTATTTGGTATGGAGTCTTCTGTTAGCGATGATAACTCCAAACACTCGCAAATCGATGCTACCGTATGTCAATAATTAATATCCTTTCGTGTTTGGTACAATGCGCTTTGCACTTCGCGTGCAAACTTCTGAAATGTTTCAGAGTTTATACGATATTTAATGATTGTTTCTTTAGTTCCTGCTTTTCTACGTTGAAACCTTTCCCTATAGGATTCGAATCCGGACTGGCAAAATTATTGCAATCAATCAGACAACAAGTTGCAAAAATAGTGGAGACACTTCACCTATTATCTCTCACACTGCAGCCCCCCTCCCCCCTTATCAGTGTTGCTAGCAAGACAAAAAAATGTTGGGAACTTAAGCAGTCAACATTGAAAGGGGCAAGGGGGAGAGGAAGTGGGAAAGGTTTAAATTCTAGATGCGGCGGCAATTGGAAGCTAGAAAAGGTGTTTTTTAATGAAAGTGTCTCAACAACTTTGCAACTTGTTGTAGCGCAGCACTAGATCAAGTTATTTCACTCGAACACCTTCGGCGGCTACGACGATCTAACCTCTGTGATCTTACAATACTTGATGCCTGAATAGCACCCTCCACTGCAGCAGTAAGGTTGTTGGCTAGGTCCTCTGTGTTTCCTATCAAGGAATAGCAGCACTTGTCAACATAAACTGACTGGATTGCTTTCAAAGGCATAATAATAAGGTTAAGGTGGTTTGGTAGTGGGCCTCACCTTCTATTATGTCTCTGACAACCAATCTTGTGGATGACATTGTTGGCTGTAAGATGCGGGCGTCAAGATGGCCACTGTTTACCAGCAACTTTTCTTTTTTACACAGTCAGTCTTGACTGAACTAAAAACTGGAATGTTACCACAAATGATCTTTTTTTTTTCTTTATTTTGTCCTTATATATTACCATTAGTTACTGTTCATTCAATACTGAGCAGTATTGCCCCCTGACCTTTCAAAAATATTACTAATATAATTATTGCAATTTTTGTAAACAATACTGCGACATTTCTTCCTGAATGTTTTAGAATCATAGATCTTTGCTAGCTTAGTAACCTTTAATGATAATAATCAATTATAATAATAACTTTGTAGAAAGAGAATATTGTTTTTGTAGTTTGCTTTCTTTCAGATGTTACATAGTGCATGACTAAGAAAAGGATAAATGCAAGACTGTACCCAAAAATATTCAAGTTAACTGAGTTTCAAAAAATAGGAATACAGTACAATAAACTCACAACAAGGGCCAAGTTACTCAAAAGATGGATAATGCTATCCACTGGATAAAGCACTATCCATTGGATAGTACAAATGTTTTCGCTATGACTTATCCATTGGATAGTGATTTACCCGGCATATAGCACTTATGAGACAACTCTTGAAGTACTGTCTACCAACAGGTGTCAGAATAGTAACATGTATCAATAGTTATGTTACTTTTGCATTTAAATACCTTCCAAGTCAAAATCAGATCCCATCAAAGAAAAACGAACATTGCACTTTTCCAGAGCTCTTATGGCCTCTTCAGATGTCTGGTTAGAAACTGCTCGAAGGAGTGAAGTATCATCTCCTGAGTTGCTTCGGTGGTGGCGTTATTAGCGAATTCCAGCTCCTGCAATCGTCCACTATTTTCAAGTGTTCTCTGTACGTTTGCGCGAGGAACCCGTAACGTGTCACAAAAGCGTAATAAAGTAAAACAACGTTTCACCGACCTAGACCGAGTCCTAGAATTTCTATTGTTGTTGGATGACATGTTGGCAATTTGCTACAAAGTGAAAAAAGAGAACACTGAGTGCAGAGACGTTTCAGTAGTTGAATGAAATCGGAGAGAACTGGATCCCTGTTTTAAAAAGTCGCAAATAATGAACAAGATAATGCAAAAATTGTCTGCCAAATGTCAAGAACCACGTCACTAAAGAAATAAGGAACATCTCTTTCTCAAAAGAGCGCCGCCGAAGAAAACCCAAAATATTAATATAGCAAGCTAAGAGAGATATTGTTATCTGTTCATTGAGAAAGGATACGCTTAATTTAGTATAGATAGTTTCCATATGTAGTACGGTT
>JALIRR010009995.1:0-12500 GCA_023091755.1 Montipora sp. Colony 1 RG-2022 | reverse complement strand
TTGAAAACGTGAAACAAAAGTTTACGCTAATCCTGGATTAAGTTAATCGTCTTTCAAGGAACCGGGCCCAGATGATTTTACACGTGAAAGGAGCGCGGTTTACGAGTCAATGGGTTATCCAACAATTCATGTATTTCAATCTGTGCCACAAATCTGAACCACAAATATGCACAGTCTATTAGCACATCTAAGTATTAAGGCATGTTCCAAAAGCTTTGCCTACATTTAACATGGAGTATGTTTTATACTCTGGATTTGTGAATTATCCACTTTGATAAAGTTATCTGGCTTTTGCAGAACTGGAGCAGCTCTGTAGTGGAAATTAATGTACAGCTGGTTTGAAGGGCACAATGGAAGGCCATGAAATTCATAATTTGCATTGAATCAAGAAAAATAGATTTCCTCTGAAATTTGGGGCAAAAATCATGCTAGTTGAGTACGACATATTTTTTGTTGGAATTATGTCATATGTCTAGGAGTCAAGCAATTTTAATTACCGGTAACTTGACATGTCCCCTCTAACAGGTGAGATGTTTTAGTGCCTGTGCTTATTGAACAAAACAAGTGGTCTTTGCCCGATGCAGTCAGTCCAGTCAGTGCAGACAAACGATGATCAGTGATGGCAATGATAATTAATAATAATATATAATTCTGGCCTAGTAGTAGCTTGATCAACTTTGACTTTTCTCCTAGATGTTACAATACAAACTCCCCTGTTTCAGTCTTTTTCTTACATGCGGTTTGAAAGTACAAACAGTAGGAGGACAACCCAGGTCACCATCAGTTTTAAACCATCAACATTGCATGGAATTTTGTTCTATTTTGGTTATCATGACAACAGTGACACAGGAGACTTCATTTCTATTTATCTGTACAACGGGTAAGTAGTACTAAAGATGTTAGCTTTTAAAATAATTAAAGGTTGGACATTATCACCTTTTAAGAGGCCTAAATGTCTAAGCATTTTTGTACAAACATCTATCATAAGCTGCTAAAAATGCTGGACACTGAATGTACATGTACATTAGTCACAATTTAATCCTTTCACCAGGGCCTGGTTATTCAAAAGCCGATTAACGCAAATCCCAGATTTAAAATAATTAACCAAGGAGTTTTATTTCTCTACTCCCAAATGCTGTTCAACGCTGATATTTGCTAAAACTTTACATCAGAGGAAGTCAATCTTGAAAAACAAAAACAAGCAAAATAAACTTTTACCAAAAAGTTGAAAACACGAAACCAAAGTTTACACTAATCCTGGATTAAGTTTTAACTTACCGGTAATCCAGGATTAGATCCAATTAAAATTGGCTTTCGAACAACTGGGCCCAGACGATTAAACGTTTACTCGCTGCTTCAGTGATGAATGGGTTAACATCATCTAGATCCACTCATGTCCCCTTTAACCCTTTTAATCCTGAAATCGAGGCTTCGTGTAGAAAAAATACCAGTAGACACAGATGACATAAAACAAGCAAAAGCCAGGAAACAGTACCCAGCCAAAACACAATTACTAATAAGTAATAGTTACTCTAATGTGTGCGGTACCCGAGTAGTACCCTTTTACTCTGTCTTATGCCAGACGATTTTACTCATCACTGGGCGCCACTTCAGGGATGAATGGGTTAAGCAGTTACCGTTTTACAAACTACACCCATTAATTTAAGGCAATACCGTTTTGTTGCCTAATCAAGCTTATGTAATACTTACCAAATGGCACGGCAATACTTCCACCCATTGGTAACCCCACTCTACCTCTTCACTCCCAGCAGTACCACTTATAGACTTTACTCTGCCCAGTGCCAGACAATTTTACTCATCAATGTGGGCTTAAGGTTTATCATCTCCAGGGCAACAACTATGTCCCCTTACCATTCTGGTTCATTTTTTTCTAGATTTGTGAAATTGATGTATGACCTGGGCAATGGCATAGCTGTTACTAAGATCAACCCCTTTAACTGTGTGATTCTTAATTTTTTTTTTTTTTTTTTTGTAGATTTGTCAAACTGAGGTATGATGTGGGCAATGGCGTAGCCGTTGCGAAGAGCAACTTGACTGTGGCTCTTGACACATGGTACACTGTTAGTGTCAGTAGAGTAGAGAGAAATGCAACCTTGACTGTCACTGGTGACACACCTGTCAGCATCGTTTCTCCAGGACGTGCTATTGCCTTGGATGTTAAGTCCAGCTTCTACTTGGGAGGAGTGCCTTCATTGAAAGACATAAACCCAAATGCTACGGACTCCATGGTTCAAAACTTTTTGGGTTGTATTCGACAACTGAGGGTAACTATCTTGTGTCAGAAAGTTTACTTGATGCATCACAGTTCTTATTTACACTTAAATAGACTTTAAGGTAAGTTACAGGCCATGTTTTTTCAGAGTTCAATTTTTCACACAAGTGAAAAGCACTGAGGACGTAAATTGAACTGGAAAAAACAAGGACCCATAACTTACATGTACACTACAGTCTGTGAAATGAGACAAACAAGATATTTATTAGATTGTGATTTAATTTTATAATCATTCATTGACCCTGTGTGGGGCATAGTAAGAACTTGCAACAGCCGGGTGCTCGAACCCTGGTTTGCACTAACCATTGGTTAAGGTGTCAAAACCTATAGGTTTCCATGGTATTGAACGCTGGTTAGCGCTAACTATGCTTCAAGCAACCCGGGCCAGGTGGCTATGATCACTCAGATGATAGTCTAAGAGCAGTGCAACGCAATCTCACAGTCAAAGGTTCAAGTCTCATTCAAGCCTGGACTTTCTTCAGGGTCCTTTGAAGGCTTCATTGTAGCTCAAACTTGCACGGGACCACTTTTAGGCAATTTTTTTGAGGTGAAAGGTTGAATGATGTAAGAAAGAGTGTAGTGCAACACATGCTGCTAATGGCCTATCCTGAACTATCTTTCATATGTACAGTGTACATGTAAGTGGCAAGTGTGGACTAAAACAAGTGTTAATATTATTATTGTTGCTTGAATCCTGCAGGTTAATGGTATCCTTTATATGCAAGAACACACAAGTGCTCTGGAAGGAAGAAACATTGCCAACTGCCCTGGACCACAATGGGCATAGTGACCACCTGTTAATCATTATGGAGATGTTCTTGCGAGTCTTGGTGGTTGTCACTAGTGGTGTATTTCCAGTACGGTAATTGCGAGCGATGTATTTGAGGCATTGGCGGTGGAGTTGTTTTAAGGATATTCTCGGCCTGCCTGACCAGTGGAGTGTTGCAAAAGAAAAATGTGCCTCTTTGACATCCTCATCACTGCTTCCTGAAATATCTGACCCATTTTCCTTCCCTGACAGAACCTGTCAGTTGGACTACCATACACATAATTATAATTTTGTCAAAAGATACACACTCAGAAAGATCTCAAATTTATGGTTTTAATTTGGTGTTCAGTTTGTCAACTTTAACAGTGACAACAGTTCATTTGTATCACATTTTACAAATTGTCCTGGTTTTAATGAAAAGATGAAAGATGAATAAGGATTCCTATTAAAAAACACAACATGTTTCTGCTTCCATTGTGTTTTCACATAAGCCCTTTTAAAGCGTTGTAAACATTTTTTTTTGTCAAAGAAATTCTTAAACTTCTTGAGAAAATAGTGTCAGCCAAAATGCTTCTTTCATTGTTATTACGTCTTCAACTGTGTGAAGACCATTACAACAAACCTTGCATTTTTAACCGCCTTTCAGTAGAACATCACCTCCCCTTCTCACCTTAAGGTGCAGTCTTGGGAGTCAGGTTTTACTTACAAGGAGGATACCTTCCAGAGATAGAAAATGAAGGCAGATGATTATGATGATGTATATTTAATCTTAGGTTGTACCAATAAGTCAGTTAGCTGTACAACTGTTATTTTATTATTAGAGGTAGTAATCAGCTGATTACAAACTTGTATATAGCCAGATACCAATAGATTATAATGAAAATTGTACACAACCTAGATTTAAAATGCTACACGTAAATTGATTTAAGCAATACATGTACATAATGATATTATTATTATATAAATAACTTATTTGAAACCCATTTGTTCCTATGCTGTGTTAATGTTAATAAGTGAAAAGACAGGACACAAGAATGTGAGAATGTGTAGATTTTCAACAAGATCTTCTAAGTGGTTTTCTCAATGACCTGCCTTTGAAATGGAAGGACGAGCTCTGGTGACCTTGTACCTGTCTAGCACAGACCTCACCAATTTTTATTTAGGCAGGTTTAAATGTCAGATCAGATCAAGTTGGATTGCTCAGGTTGGATCCATTTACAAAATGATAAGGCCTCAAGAAATCACCCTAGCCCTTAAAATCGTTAAGCTAACCTTGATTAAAATAATCACATCAAATATCAAATAGGTAGTAGTTTTGGTTTACAAAACCGTTTTTCGCTCAACCTAAAGTGAGATTTCAGAGTTGATCCAGTCCGACTTTGTACCTGCCACTTTTTATTCAGATGAGAAATTGAGAGTGTGCTAGAAATCAGCATCTGCATAATTATTCACACATATCTCCAAAGAAAGAACTTTATTATTGTTCTTTCTTCAGAGATACGTGTTAACTATTCTCACACTGTTTAGAGTTCTTGAATATTCCTGAGCTTATTATGTCCCAGTTTCCAACCTCAAATTCAATGTCTCCGGACCTTCCAGCGGAGAAAATTGAGTTATACTGTAAGGATCAAGTTGAACCTGGTGAACTGAACTCTGATTGTATGGTGAAAATCCTGTTGTCTGTACTTATAAGAGAAAAGCAAAAAGGTTAAAATGAAATAGGAGTACTGGTGGCCCCCCTTCAACTACAGGCCACGTAACTCGGCTACATTTACCAGTGCCCATCACCGATTGATAGGATATTGAAAGAAGATCCAAGCTGATTAATTCTGTTTTGCAGCGAAGACCAAAGAACGGCTTTGTTAGGTGGTGTTAGTCTGTTTTCATGGTGGTCCCTTCGTGTATGACTTGTGATCCACGCTTATCTTGCCATTACTACTGGGTGCTTGACTTAAAAAACAACAACCACCAATCTTCTGTAGATGACTTTTGATGCAAAGTACGATTCAGATACCAATTAACCAAACCAAGCACGTCTCTAGTTGAGGACCTCTTGATCAGCTTCATCATCATTATTTTTGGTGAACTGCACATGACAGTGTTCAAACATTTTGATAGTTTCATCACATTCCTTAATTCTCTTTTTTATCGCCACGTTTTGCTTGCCTCTGTTCCTTAAGCTGTCCTCTCTTTACAACTATCAACATTTTTCCTGCTGTCCACAGCCACATAACCTGTAGATAAGCAATGTAAATATCTTTAAGTCAACAGTCTATTTAACAATAATTTATTATTGTGTGCTGGATATGAAGTGATAGATAACCAACGAGGCGCGTAGTGCCGAGTAGGTTATAACTATTTTATACATGTATCCAGCAAGCCCAAGTAGAATAATTGTTTTCTTACAAGCTCCAGAATCCACAACTCTTCCAATGAAGCATCGATTTCTGCCTCGGACAATTCCAGTCTGAAACGGCTTTTGTCAGCCATTTTTTCTCAGAGCAAGAGAAATGTTTTCAGCTCACTTTATTTCAGACGCATTCCTTGACCCTAATAATTATTAGGTACAGCAGGTGTTTGAACTGATAGCCTGTGTCTGGCGAGCCAATGAAAATGCTGAAAATCTGATATCAGTAGTTCAGTTTTAATAATTAAAGTTATCCTGCTTGGCAGAGGTTTCCTTGGTTTTCCTCTCTAATGGTAAGGAAAGGAAACTTCTGCATGGATCTCCTTGATGTTGTCCAGAACTTTGGACAAATAACTAGTTTGAATTTTAATACCTTCTCAATGGTGGAAGAGTGTACATGTAAGTGATATTTCATTGACATCACAACACGTATGCGTGACAGAACATCAAGGAGATCCATGCAGAGGTTTCCTTTCCTTCTTGCTAGAGAGGGAAATCAAGGAAACCTCTGTAAAGCAGGGTACTTTAATTAACCCATTGACTACTGGGAGTGAGAATTAGATTTTACTCTAACACCAGACGATTTTATTCATCAACCGGGGGCATCATGGGGTGCCTGTGGAGCAAATGGGTCAAAAAACCCTATACTTCGTTGCTTTGGGACAAAGAAATAATGGTTACAGTCCAGGAAAGAAAATACATGTACCTCAGACAAAGCTTTTGTTGATATTTGATAAAAATGATTAACACTCAGGGTTTTATATTGAAAAGGAAGTGTCAAAGGGTTAAGGGAATTGTGGAAGTAATCTTTTGATCTGGGCTTCTGGTACCTCAAAGGATACATAGATGTGAAATACCGGTATCTAACAAGACCAAACTGCCAGTAATATATTGATTGAATAGTCCACTGAAGGTAGTATTAGCCGAGTCTTCAATGGTACCCTATTGTGGTTGAACATGAACCTCACAGTCATGATAACAACAGAAATCAAGGAAAGCTGTGCGACTTCAAAAAAACTATGAAAAGTTGACTGTTATGTTAACTATGGCATTTTTGTTTTCGAATCCATCTTTTGTTGAAAAGTAGAATTGCTGGAAATGATTACTGATTAGTCACACTGACAGTACAGACCACCTTGTTCAACAAATTCATTTTGTTACTTACAGTAAGAACAAAGCAATTGAAGAGTATTGGTCCTGCATGTACCACACTAATAAACAGTCCAAATGAGTCAAAATACTGCTCCCTTGAAAATGCTCTACAAAATAATAGCAGACAATACTATCATGAAAATTTTAAACTTAATCACTAGGAGTAAGTGTACTCGTCACTTGGCGTTGCATTACGTTAATGGGTGTATGGGCATGTTCTGAGTGTTCCTGCACTTTCCAGTGTTGTGTTACTGTTCTTGGCATGATGACATGGCCTTCCAGCGGTCACTGGGTCAGCTGCATTCTGATGTGGTCTATGTGTGCACCTTTGCATTGTCCTTGTAGTTTTACTCTGAGCAGGGAACAGTGTTTTTTGTGTAGCTCACATTTCCTAGTGTTCCCTCCCTCCCCTCCCTTTTCTATTGTTTTGTACACCAACATGGCCGTCTCATCACGTGGATGCAAACCAAGAATATTATTGTCTTTCAGTTTAACTTCAAGTGAGGTCTATAGCAATGGTAAAAAAATAAAATATTTAAACTATGAGCTTTCGCCAATCTACGGTGTCATCAGTTGACCAGCGAAAGCGAAAGTTTTTTCAAAATGCTACTGAAGGACAACATACTCTCGATAATACTGTACAACGATTGCCTTTCAGAGCTTGTAACTTCTAATGAGTTATGAAGAGAATGAACAAACCTCCAATGTTTTGCTCCTAAGACATTTAGTTGCTCAGTGACAAATGCCAGACACACTGAAAAAAATTCAGTAATAAATTTTTCAAAATGATATGAACCTAAGATAATCTCAGAATCATTTGCATTTTGAGTCACTTTGAATCCTATAGCCCTATCACTATCAAGATGTGGCTGCTTTTTTAGCCCTCCACCTTGCATTGGCAGTTCTAAGAGTGATCCTAAATGCTTGATTGCTTTGGCCAGGTTTTCTTCCCCTACCAACAATGGTGAAACAGTAACCCCTTACGCTTGTTTGTGTTGGCCCCTTTATAAGCGCTATCACTTTAATCTCTAGAAAGTGTATATTATTCATCATTAACGCTAGCTCAGTCACCACAACTGGATAATAATAATTACTATAGTAATTGTTTAATCAAGTCAATGGACATTGTTGTCAAAATCCTTTCCAAGTGAGCCAAAATGCAATAATAATTTTATAATTATTCTAAAAGCAACACCACATTCCATTATTAAGTGCTTTCCCCTAAGTCTTTTTCCTTCAGCCAATCATATATTAAGATAGCTCAAACTAGTAAATTCAACAATTTGAAGAGAAGAGTGTTGTACTGTAGTGTCAATCTTTACAATGATTGACACTACAACACTGTATCAGGTAACAGCAATGTTATGGTACCATATGAAACACTGATCATTTCCAAACAAGATGTGATCATTATTGTGACATAATAAGTTACCTTGGCAATGGGAAAGTTGCTCATATCTCTAAAACAAACTCAGTGACCCCCATTTTTTATTGCTGGAAAGTGAGCAGAGGGCCAAGATGAAACTTTCTGCAAAGTTTTAAAAATTTCTGTGCAGCAGAATCAGAGCCACCTCTGTCAACAAAATCACAGATTTAAAGTGTATATGACAGATTTTTTTCTCATTTGCTTGGTTGAATGTACCCAATGTCCTGATAACAACTGCAATTTTTTTTTTCGATATCGATTTTTCTTCCCCTAGTTCTAGCCATTAACCCTTTCACTCCCAATAGTGCCACTTATAGATTTTACACTGTCTAACACCAGACGATTTTACTCGTCAATGGGGAACCCCACGGGGCTGAAAGGGTTAAGGACGCAGAATTTCACTTCCGCCGGGTAACAAACCATGTGAGTACAGAAGGGTGACTGGAAATGATTGTGACTTCATCTTGGGAATGCTTGTTTATATCTCTTGGTCACTGATATTTTCATGTGAAGGCTTTAATACGGCCAGTAGATGCGTGCCAATACTGAAAAAAAAAACACTTGTTGATTTGCTCAGTGCATTTTGCACCAGACGATTTCACACGCAAGTTTTCTTTCAAGGATCAAAGATTACCAAAAGTGGTTGAAACGTCATGACATCGGGAGTTGTTCCAGTGCCAAAATTTCACAGTGTAAGATCACCAAAGAAAGATATACGAGTACAGGACTACGTATGAAGCAACGTTCAGTAAGTCGGTAAGTTGTGACTTGCTTTTGTGTATTGTGTTCACGCAAATAGCTTAAGTTTTTTAAGTCTTTTGTGCAATGCTTGGTAGGAATTAATAGCAATGTCAATTCCTTTGCCTTGTTCTTTGTCTTAAGAAAGTTACTGATTTTCACACAAGACGAGACTCAGGGTGATAACCCACAAAATACACAAGTATCAGCTGGAATTTTCCATAAGAAAAATAGTAAACTGTCGTGCTGGACTTGATGATGCTAATGCGTTGAAATTTCTCAAGTCACTTCTCATAATATGCAATAGCATATATTATTACCCATGATGCAGTAGATACCAGTATGAACCATAAGAAACTCCAATAAAATTTTATGATGTCAATGGGCCTTATGCGTGATGACATCTGACTCCGTGTAGCTAATTTCACCACCAAGCCTCCTTTGCACAAAATTATTCACATCATTTAAACATGCAATACTGTTCACACATGCATTTTCTTTTCAAGTTTGAGATTTAGCTCATGCTAAAATTTACAAGTTTGATTTTCCAATTTGAGGCTTGGTGGCGAAATTAGCTAGTCAGAAGTCATCACACAAGGGATATTGATAATATTTGACCTTTGGCCTTTTTTGAGAAATATCTCTGGGAGATTTTCAAGTGCTACAAGCAGTCCTGAATGGGAGCCACAACAATATCAAGAGGTAGATGATAATATGAAGACAGAAAACATAAGCAACATGTAACACATTACACAAAGGCAAGTTGTAATTTACCAAATGTTGCTTCATACGTAGTCCTCTGCTCATATCTTTCTTTGGTGATCTTACACTGTGAAACAACTCCCATGTTAACTGTTTTTGGTAAAATTTGATGCTTGAAAGAAAACTTTGCATTTGATGTCGTCTGGCACTAAATGCACCAAGCAAATCATCAAGTGTTTTTTTTTTTCAGTACTAGAACTCAGATTCTTTCTCGTCAAGTAGACGAAAGACATCCACTTTTGTCTTCTTTTGATAGTTTTTGGCCTGGAATCACCGTAAAACGGTATTTCAGGGATAGAAAATTTATTTTCTTCATCTTTCGTGTTGTTGCAGCCGGATGCAACGCATCTACCGACAGTATTAAGCCTTCACATGAAAATATCTCAAAGGAATGACCAAGAGATAGAAACGAGCATTTCCTAGATGATGTCACAATCATCTCCAGCTCCCCTTCTGTACTTGCACAGTGTTTTACCCCACCAAAAGTGAAATTCGGCTAATTTTAATGGCTAAAGCTGGGGGAAGAAAAATCGAAATTGAAAAAAAAAAATTGCAGTTGTTATCAGGACAATGGGTACATTCAATCAAGCAAAAAAAAAAAACTTTCATATACACTTTAACCCAATGACTCCCAGGGGTTCCCCATTGACGAGTAAAATCTTCTGGGGTTAGCAGAGTAAAATAATAAGTCTGGCCAGTTTGGGCATCAAACGGTTAAGGTGGCTGTGAATCTGCGACTTGCAAAATATCTGTGTGTACTATGATTAATATGTATAATGTTAAACCCTTCAATAAGGGGAATGCATTTGAAGGGCAGGTTATAGGTGAAACCCGCACTTTAAATACATACCCCCGGTACATTTATTTCATTCATCGATCCTTTCATGGTAACACATGAGCCCAACAAAATAGACCTCTTTCATAATGGTGGCCAAATAAAATACTCTTCTGTTTTAATGCTATGACGAGCAAATTTCAAAAGAATATTTGTTTCAAAATAAGGAGAGTAGGCCTAATTGACATAACTACAACAGAATGTAAAGATGGTCGAAATTTATGAAAGTGGTTTATTGACCTGCTTCCAACTGAGTGGCTTCATACGGCAGGTATTTTTTGCAGGTTGCAGGTTGAAATTTAATTATAACTGGAAAACCACTGGCACTTAAAAGAAAGGTGAAGCGATAGACTTACCGTGACTGTTACACGAATAGCTAACCTTAGGCCTAATTAGGCCTAAAGAAAAGTTTTTAGGCCTAAGGTTAGCTATTCATGTAACGGTCACAGTAAGTCTATCGCTTTACCTTTCTTTTAAGTGCCAGCGGTTTTCCAGTTATAATTAAATTTCAACCTGCAACCTGCAAAAAATACCTTCCGGGCTTCATAGCTCAGTTGGTAGAGCATTGCACCAGCATCGCAGAGGTCATGGGTTCGAATCCTGTTGGATCCACCAGATTATCATTAGGTGTCTTAAAGAGATGATTGTTAAATATTCTCCACATAAGGATCACTTCACTCTTCCGTCTGTAACCAGCACTTCAAATACATACATTTATTTCAATATATAGTGATATTAATAATGAACTATATTTGGGAGACAAGCGCATTTAAGTGTCGGGGCACTACCAATAGGGGGATATTAAACAAGTGTAACATCTCGTATAATAATTTCTGACTCGCTCTTCAAAGAACTCCGCAAGATGCTCTAAAAAGGTTGCAGGGTATATAATTTAATTAACCAATTCCTCGATCTCCTATCTAAGAAATAACCGTTAACAATGTTACTCACATAAGCACAAAAACAGGACAACTTGAAAATTGGTGTATCTTCTTGTGCCGGCGATTAATAGGAAAGTCGTTACGTGGAAAACTATCAGACCAATCAACCATGGTTCACTCCAGTCTATCTGATTGAAACAAAAAATGCGATAAACTGTTGAAACTTAGCTGCCAAATTGACTGTAACTCTCTGTACTCGTACTTACTGCCTTTACAAATTCCCACACACCATCTATCTGGTTTGTGTCAATCCACTCTTTGCCACGAGGCACAAAGACCTTCTTCATCCTCTCAACAGAAGGCAGTCAAGGGATACTACATAGCTCCTACACAGCGAAAATCTATTTCCGAGGTCACTACCGCTGACCAGATCAGTGCATACGAATAGCCCAACCTCGTTCCCAGGGTCTCTCATCTTCCCGCCCACTGGAGGGGAGCGAGGTTGACCAGTCCGGGCCATAGACAGTTTTGTCTATATGATGACATCATCAAAATGGAGTCCTTGCACATTTCTCGAGAACTTATATGCACCCCAAAATTTTGTCCCAGTATTTTGTCAACGGCTTTTTGGTCCCTTGAGTCCCAGTTCCCCTAAAAGAGGATAGATGTTGTTTCTCGTTAAATTATTGTCACTTTTCTGTGTGTTTTTTACGGTGATGTTGTCGCGTTGCAATATGGCCGCCGTGTATATTTCCGTGCACAAGTTATAGATCGCCCCAGTTCCTTTCGGCCAAATTTCCTTGTTTTGGTTTTGGCTCGACCAATCATATCGCAAGAAACTATATAGACAAAACTGTCTATGGCCCGGACTGTTGACGAATAGCCCCGAAACGTTTCCGGCCTTTTTCGGGTGTCATAATTCCCTCCGTATCTTAGGAAGGGAAAGATTTTAAGTCAACAAACTTCAGTGTCATTTTGCTTTTCTTATATTGAAAAAATATTTTCAAAGATCAGCTTATGAACAAAGCCGAAGGCTGTTTCGAAAATGGCTTTTTCGGGTCCGAAAAGTTATCGGGACTATCGAGACACGGGCCGCCTGCACCGGTAACTCCTTGGTGTAGGCACTAGCTCTGCTCGCAGGCAATAGATGCTGTAGATTGCATGGCAGGCGTTCGAAGGGGAAGGCAAGGGAAAGCCGACGTTTACGGCCACCTCGCCACCAGGAAGACTCGCCAAC
>JALIRR010009994.1:0-14831 GCA_023091755.1 Montipora sp. Colony 1 RG-2022 | reverse complement strand
CCGGCATCGCAGAGGTCATGGTTCAAATCCTGTTGAAGCGGCATGTGCTAAAACCAAGTACACCGGAACACCGGAACGTCACGGAACACCAAAAATAATAAACATAAAAAAAACTATTAAAAATACAATTAAAAAACACGTTTTGCTTTACCGCTGACCAGAACGTCGTTACCGATCGCCATTTTGGTAGTGCTTTCCAACATGGAGAACGGTTAGTGAATTACAATCAAGTCATTTACAAATGCAATCCAGCTGTGATCAACTCAATCCTTGGTGATTTTTATCTGTCAGGTAGTGACTCAGACGAGGATTACAACAACTTTTTCCAAACTTTTACTGTGATTTCAAAGAATTCCAAGCTTTATCGAACACACGACAGCTAATATCCAGTTACCTCGATGCTACCCTGTCTTATTTTTCGCACCCTGGTTCTTTGCGTCTGGAAATCGAGTATTAAAAAACGGTCTCTATAAGAGACAATTGCTTAAATTGTCTCCAGTAGATAATTGCATGGACCAATTCTCCCTTTCGTCTATAATCTGCACTTCAAATATATAGAGGATATTACATGCCTGCGCGTGGATATGAATTTTCGTCGAGTGTTCAACTCGATATCTCACGAGTGAGCGCAGCGAACGAGAGATATCGAGTTGAACACGAGAAGATAAAATTCATATCCACAAGCAGGCATGTAATATTCTGTTTATTATATAAACATACTAATGACGACGTTTTTTACGATTGGCCAAGGATTTCCAACTACTTTCCGAAGATTTTCCAAAATTGTTCCGAACGCCAGACGAACGTTTCCCGCGAACATTTACCGTTCTCCCTTCTAAACTTTATTAACTATCCGACATATTTTACATCATGTAAGTTGAAAGATTGAAGTAATCCTCGTACTTATCTGAACAATTTAAGCAATTGTCTCATATAGACACCTGAAAAATTCCGGCGGCTCGGCTGGATTCGAACTCGTGACCTCTGCGATACCGGTCCAATGTTCTATCAGTTTCGGATATTGGGTGATTTTAACATCCATGTCAAAATTCGGAACAATCCTGATTCTTTAAAATTATCGGATTTACTTGATTCTGTTGGACTACGTCAGTACGTTAATCAACCCACGCACATCCATAGTCATACTCTGGATTTCATCATAACTCGTTCTTCAGAACAAATCTTCGAATGTTTGCCCTGTGTTAGTCGTTTCTTTGCAGATCATGCTTCAGTTATGTGCACGTTACGTAAATCTTACGTAAGTGTAAACCTGATTCCAGCTGGCTGTAAGCTGTGCTCCAAGGTCACACATGGACCGTATACGGGCTGCCAAAAGCGCCTTTGTATGCTTTCGGTTCGACCTTGTTGAGCTGCGTCGTTGCTGTACTTGCGACGGCGATTAGCGAGTCACGTTGCCATGTTACCACCAATAGCGTAGCTCCTACTCCACTATAAATACTACACAGAACCCATAATTCCTCGATTCGCTCTGACAAAGGGCTAACGCTCGAAACGTCAGCTTTTAGAATCCTTGTACGGTGGTCAATTTACATTATCAACTCCGTTGATAAAACCAAAATTTTTGTGTACGAGAGACAGTTCGTCGGTGAAGCCGTATCTGTCAGTGAGCGAGCCTGACCCCAGCCACCGAATCGGTTCCAGCGAACACAAAGTCTGAAGATAAACCAGACCCCCTGAAAGATTCTAGGGAAGCCTAGGAACTGTTCAAAAGCTTAACTGAACTCGTGTTTATCGACTTTGATTGATACAAACAGCTTGTTGATAAACTTTATGTTTTATTTCTAACGCCATTTTATTTACAATACTGTAATACTGGAAAGGGATATAGTGTCTTACAAGTGTGCTATGCGGACCTTTGTAACGCGCGGAGTTATTGGTATCTAGGAGAGAGATCCGCCATGTTGTATTGCATCGTGCAGTATTCTTAAAGTTGTGTTTATCCGAGCTTTAAGTGTACTTCTAATAGCCATCCGATAGCGAAACGGTACACTCAATCTCATAAAAAAGTCAGGAAAGAAATCATGTCCCTTGGATCCAATGCCAACATCACTGGTAGTAGACTGTGCCGATGTGCTTCTGCCTGTCATCAAGTCAATGATTAACTGTCCTTTATCGAATGGCTACTTCCTCTTGATTGGGAGCAGATCCTTGTAACTCCCTTGTTGAAAAAAGAAGGGTTGGATACGGATTTCAAAAACCTAAGACCGGTCAGTAATTTGAAATTTGTATCCAAACTAACAGAGCGAGCTGTAGTTGATCAACTGCAAGATTACTTGGTGCATTATGACCTTTTTGCGACACTCCAGTCAGCTTATCGTTAAGGCCACAGTACTCAAACGGCATTTTTAAAAGTGCATAATAATCTGCTTATTAATAGGAACAGTCAGCAAGTTACCCTGTTGGTCCTACTCGATTTGAGAGCGGCGTTTGATGCGGTTGATCACAGGATTTTGCTTTCACGTCTCGAGAGGAGTTTTGGTATTAAGGGGACTGCTGTAGCTTGGTTTTCCACCTATCTATCAAAGAGGCGCCAACGTGTAACCTTGGATGGACATCTTTCTGATGAGTTCAATCTTCACTATGGAGTTCCTGAAGGTTCTTGTTTAGGACCATTACTTTTCACGGTTTATTCTAGCAAACTATTTCAGATAATTAACAACAACCTACCCAATGTTCACGCCTACGCTGACGATACTCAGATATACCTTGCCTTTTCACCAGGTGGCACTGGTCAGGCACAGGCTATCAAAGCCATGGATAGACGCGTCGAAGAAATAAGAGCATGGATGCTCATTGACAAGCTCAGGTTAAATGACAACAAAACCGAAACTTGATTCATCTAACCGGTAGTGCTACCGTGTCTCCGGTCAGCTCCACTAGGGAACCTTGGAACGTGCATGGATACGAGCCTTACTCTCCATGATCACATTAACAAAACGTGTAGAGCTGCTAACTTTCACATATACAACATCAGGCACATTCGAACGATTCTAACTAAGGAAGCTACCCAAATACTGGTGCATGCCTTTATTATTAGTCGCATTGATTATAGCAATAGTCTCCTGTACGGCTTGCCTGCGGTTAACGTCGCCAAATTACAGCGGCTACAGAATTCAGCGGCAAGACTTATTTCCCTTAAGGCCCAGTAATACGGGCAACATTTTTCGTGCAACTTGTCGCGTAACAATGTTGCGTTAAAAGTTGAGATGGTTTGTTGCGCGTATTACCACCTCCTTGCGCAACAAATTTTTATGTTGCAAAAAGTACACGTGTTTTTTTACTTTTTACAACAATCCCAAGGCAGTAGCCTGTGAGCAAAAGCAATCGTCTAGGGTCAAGAAGGCAACCACTAGAAGCCGTCGCTCGACTTCCAACGCCGTTCGCACGCGAGCAAACTCCGTGAATCAGGTCCAAACGGCTTCAAAGACGTCCGCACCCGTCCACGAACGAGACATCGAGGACCGCCCAGTCAGACGAAGACTCGTCCTCTTCTATCGGCGAGTTGTTCGACGAGCCAGCAACGCCTGTGGAAGATCCCAACGGCTCTACTCCCGTAAGTCCAGCCCAACGTGCTGCCATTGAAGAGATCGTTGCGGAGTCGGTTTCCGATGCGTTTGAAGCCTTTCGCACGCTGGAACGACCGGAATCTTCACCTCAAGCGGTTCCACGCCCTCATACTCCCGGAATGGCCTCACCTTTGGGTCTTTCCCGGCCAGTCGACCGTAATCTGGAGAACAGAATCTTACGCGGTGAGTACGTAGACCTTGCGTTGTTGTTACCCCAATCGCTTAATGAGACCCATACCCCCGAACTTCAGCTTAAGTTGGACGACTCGGCCCTAGGCCCCACGGATTCCCCTGTTACCACGGTAAGGAAGCGGAGACCCACAATGGACTCCTTCCAGAAATGGTTGGATGCCTATACTGCATTCATGCTGGTCTTAGTCGCTGCCTACCCTCGAAGAGCACTTGAGCTAATCAAATACCAGCAAATTATAAGTAAGGCGGTAACTAAGTTTAAAGTGCCCATAACCTAATTTTTCTCACTTAGTCATCTGAATGTACACATATCTCATAGACGTTTCGGAAAAAAAAAATTGTGATTTTCCCAAAACGCGATTTGAAAATGAAATTAGAAAACGTTCAAATTTGCTGCCATTTTGGCTCACCATTCGTCTTAGTCTTCTATCGATTCTTCCCGGTCACAATACTGCTGTGACGTAGATTAAGGAACACGTGACTTCAAGTGAAAAAGGAATAGCGATATAAACAGTATAGTAAGGAATAATTCCCTTGAAAATGCCTAAAAGATGCGTAACCACTCGATCTAACAACACAGCTGATCCTAAAAAAAGAATAAGTATACGTAGGAATCCTTCGACTCGCAAAACGCAATACCTCAAAAAAGAAGGAAAAATGGCTGCAGATTTTGTCTTGGTGAAAAGAAGCCCGGTAAAACTTCTTCACTGTGCTAGATTCACTTCAAAGAGTATGACTTTCAGTATTGTGTGGACAGCAAAACGAAAAGATCGTTGAAAGCGGATGAGATTCTTTTACAGGAACAGACATAAGGGTTGACTTTAATTGCCTCGCGAGACCTTCCTTATCCTCTTGCTCTTTTCTGTAATTTTGTAGCCATTCCTCGTCTGCTAATGGTTCTTCCACGTAGGGTTCCGTGTAGTTCTGGGTTTCAGTGCTAGCGCTGGCTGACTCGTCGAGACCGGCAACTACTCGCCTCAAATTCTTTTTCTAAATCGCCAGTTTATTCACTTCCAGATTCAGAGGCACTTTCCTTGATGATAAATATAGGCATGATTGACTTTTTTGTTTACTGAAAAATACCAAAAACGATCGCTGAGCGATACCTTGGCGTTGATTAGTAAGAAAAGACAAGACCCACGCCAACAAGCATTTCTTAATCTACGTCACAGCGAGCCCGTGAGGTCCTGACCAGCGGAAGGGGTGTACCAAATAAAAGTAGGATTGAAAAAATCGTAGAAAATTCGCCTCTCGCTGGAATTGAAAAGTTCATTTTTTAATATGGACTTTCAAATAGGAAAATAAAACTTTTTAGGTTATGGGCACTTTAAGGGCATGGCCAAGTTGGTATTCGCAGTTCCGCCAGCGCGCTGCGCATAACCTGTCCATCAGCTGGGACACCGTAGACCTGGAGCTGTGGACCTTAACATTTTCGGGTTTAGCTAAGCCCCATTGCTCCGTTTGCTCGACTCCCTACACAACTCAGGACAACTGTCCTTCCGCTGATCCCAACAGAAAACCTCGCCAAGTCCAGTCCACTGTATGCTTCGATTTCAATAAGCCCTCAGGCTGCCGGTGCCGCAACTGTAACTACCCTCACGTCTGCCGCCGCTGTTTCGCCGGCAACCACGCTGCCACATCCTGCCCACAGCAACCTTCCAATAGCTCCAGCGCCTCTCGGTCCTCCTCCGCTAGCGATCGCAGCAAAAAATAAAGTGGAACAGCTCAGGCGTTTACACAAGCCACAGGTTTCTACTCCCACTGACACTGATAAGTTAGAGATAGAATTAGTTTATCATCCCAACCGTACATTTGTATCTAATCTGCTTCGTATGCTCAGGGAAGGTGCGCGCGTAGGTTACTCTGGTCCCCGCTCCCCCTGGGTTTCCCCCAACCTGATCTCTGCTGTTCAGCATCCAGATGTGGTTACCCTCAATTTGAACAAGGAAGTAAACCTTGGGCGAATAGCAGGGCCCTACTCTTCACCGCCTCTCCCTGCCTTAAAATGTCACCCGGTTGGGGTAGTTCCCAAGAAACACTCCCCTGAATGGCGGACTATTTACCATCTTTCATACCCGCAGGGAGATAGCATTAACGATCACAGACCCAAGGATCCGTTCTCTTTGTCATACCTTAGGGTGGACGACGCCATTAGCATCATCCAGTCTCTTGGTAAGGGGGCCTTCGTGGCTAAGGGGGGTAGTTTCTAAAGAAACTGTGGTGCTGCGTCGGTGGGGAAGTAGTACACAAAAATTTGGTTTTATCAACGGAGTTGATAATGTAAATTGATCACCGTACAGGGATTCTAAAAGCTGATGTTTCGAGCGTTAGCCCTTCGTCAGAGCGAATCTTTGGATTCGTTTTCAACCAACTGTCCTGTGGTATCGAATGGACCGTAAGCACAAGTACGGCCTTCAACACGTTATTCATATCTTAGACGATTTCTTTATCGCAGAACCCTCAAAAGTGTTGTGTCTCGAGAGTTTTAGCACGTTACTCCGGGGTTTCATGTGGCTCAACGCCCCTGAGGTAGCATCCAAAACTATAGGCCCTTCTCAAGTCCTTGAGTTCATGGGCATTGCCCTAGACTCGGTTCGCATGGAGGCTCGCCTCCCCGACGACAAATTATCACGTATCCGGGATCTCCTAGCCTTGTTCAGAAAACGCCGTTCGGTGCGCTTGGAAGAGCTACAGTCGTTAATTGGCACCCTTCAGTTTGCATGTAAGGTAGTCGTTCCGGGCAGGACTTTCCTTCAACGCATAATCAATCCTATTATATTGCAGTCCCGGCTAGGTCCTAGGGATTTTTCTATGATCTGGGCTGCTTTTACTTTCGCGTTTTTTGCATTTCTCCGCTGTAGCGAGTTTACTTACCCTGGTATCAGTCAGTTCCGTTCCAGTACCGATCTTTCTACTGATTGCATTCGCTTTCATCCCAATCTTGCTTGCCTGCAGTACATGACAGTCCGCATAAAGTCGTCAAAAACCGATGCGTTCCGGCGAGGGCACTACCTCACGCTCGCTAGTACTTTTTCCCCCTTTTGCGCCGTTATGGCCATGCGTAGGTTTCCTCCTAATCACGCCTCCTCAGGGACCACTTTTCCGCTTTTAATCAGGCCGCTGTCTTACCAGGGCAGTTGTTGCTCAACTACTCCGGGATAGCGCCATGGTGGTCGGTCTTCCCACCATAGCCTTAAGGGGCATAGCTTCCGCATTGGGGCTGCAGATTGGCTTATTAAGGTACTCGGTCGCTGGTCTTCTGACTGCTACCAGCTCTATATTCGTACTCCAAAGAGTGTACTACATTCAGTCACCCCTAAGATGGCCTCTGTTACCGGCCAGTTTTCGCATATGTAAATTTAAGTTTCCGCGTGTTTGGCTCGGAGGGATGCAGTGCCTTGCACGCATCTGTGGTGGTTAAGTCTGCGGAGCGACTTCCCCCAAGCCTGTTGGCTCGTTTGCCTTTGTACATTGCTCGCTAACCAATACTCTTGTCCGATCCAGCACGTGCTGTTTACCACTCAGCTCGTAGTGCTGGGGAGATAAGTGAGGTTGTTCTATGGCACGCAATCCGGAAGTCGCATAGGCTAACCAGTGTTCCCCTCAAAAAACGCCATTACGTCTGTTGTGTTGTTCTACTGCGCCTTGCGTTACCCGCTTAAAAGCTAATTATGTTGATACCAAGGAACAGTGACATTAATTATTTTTATCGTGCATTTGATTATATTCATATAGATATTTGCGTGCTACAATTTTTTAAATAATAATAATTATACAGGGTTTTCAATAGAATTTGAAGTAGGCAGCTGGTTTAAGTCTAGTAGCCGACTGCATCATCCAAGGGGCCGCCAGGACCCTTCGTCTGGGGGGATCTGGGAGCATGCTCCCCCAGAAAATTTTGAAATCTGGAAGCTCTGAAATGCAATTTCCAGCGTACTGGGCAACATTTTGAGTACAAAGTTAAAGGAAGATTTCTTATCAACAGCGACACTGAGTGTGCAGTTACTCGCATTCTTTTGATAATTTCCAGCGAAGAAAGATTTAGAAAACCATTTCAAAAGGAAAATTAACGATTTAAACGTTGTATGACGTTTCGGCAACTTCATGTCATCATTACTATCAATTTAAAGCTGCCGTGAAAGGCAAACTTTTTTGCGCGTTTTTTCAAGCGTGAATTGAAACATTTTAGTTTGTCTAGACAAACCGCAATAATTTTGTTCGGTCAACATGAGAAATCAGTTCAGTCGAACGATAAGAATATGTCATTTTAATTTGAGCTGACAAAAAGGCTTAACCAATGAAACTAAAAGAAGCATTTTACTGTTTTGGTGGAAAACAAGTTTTGATGCAACGATTACTCAATAACAACCTGTTTTGCATAAAACGTCTTGATATGTTTGCGGACGTAACTGAACGTAATTGAATTACATAAAAAATCCGATGGTTGGTCTTGGTAAAAATGCCGTTCATTGTAGCTCGAAGGTGGAAGTATCTAGCCTACGTAGCATGGCGGTTTTTCGTCGAGCCGGGCGCACGAGCGGCGAAGCCACGAAATGCGCGCGCGAAACACGCGAGAACGAGCGGCTCCTGCCCCAATCTCCTCGCGGTTTTTCTGCCCTCGCCCACCTTTATTACTTAGCAACCAAAACCGCCATGCTACGCAGGCTAGGAAGTATCAAATCTGATAATTATTTTGAAATTGAGGTTTAAAAAATGTACATGCAAGTCCATCAAAAATGAATTTTACTTTAGGTTTGAAGGAATCCTTCAATTAAGTCAATTTAGGGGGAAAAATAGCCGACTTCTCTGAGCGAAGTAGCCGCCGTCTTTGGTCGGCCGTCGGTGCTTATTGAAACCCCTGATAATAGTAATAATAATAATAATAATGATAATAATAATAATAATAATAATAATAATAACAACAACAATAATAATTATTATCATTATCATTATTGTTATCAACTGAGCTATGAAGCCACACAGTTGGGAGCAGGTCAATTTGGTGGGTTCATGTGCTCCTGTGAAAGGACCAACGTAAAAAAGAAAGGTGTATTAAAAGTGCGGGTAATAGATGAAACTGATCACTTCAACCTTTCATTCACAACCTGCACTTCAAATACACATTTCTTTCCTTATCATGTAAGTTACATGAAATATCCCACAAGTAGAGCATTCCACCAGCATTGCAGACGTCATGGGTTTGAATCCCATTGAAACCAGCAAAATTTTTCAGGTGTCCACAAGTGAGAAATGCTTAAATTGTCCAGATAAGTGCAAGGATCACTTGTCCCTTTAGACACAAAAGAGCGAGGCCAATTTCACTTGTTGCGTAATTGCCCCGCCGAACTTAATACAAGACTTGGGGCCTCTGCATATGAGCCCAGTTGACCGGGCTGGCCTGGTTTCCGAGATCTCGCCTCATCTCTAAATCCTTTGTAAAAACTTCGATGTGTTCACATGAGAGGACGGGCTGGCTCAGTTGCCGAGATCTTGCTTTTTCCAACCGCGATCTAGGTAAGCGTGCTGAAATGTTTGCCATATTTTGTGGACACTTTATCCCGGTTACCGGGAGGAAAAAATACAATGCATTTTCGTGATAGAACTAACACTACCGAGTTTTTGCTTCCCTTTTCTTTGATAATGAAGCTTGGAATAGTTTCATTTGATAGTTGACATAAGTCAAAAGAAATTTGAGGTTACTTACAAAGAAAATCGAGAAATTCTCGCCAGGCTTGTTCACTAGATTTCACACTTGAATGGTCTTGTCATAACTTGTTCAATTTGATAACTGCAAAATACCCCGCTACTTGAAGCGGTACCTTGTAAAATTATGGCTACCGTACTTGGCTATGAGTTTTAGCGGCTACGTGGCTACGGAGCTAAGTGGCTGCATGTGAGCTAAGTGGCTGCATGTGAGAGCATGTGACGCCACATTATTTTAAGACAGTTATAATGGCCGATTCAACTTGTCGAGGAAAATGTTTCATAAAAACTTCAAATTGCAATGTTTCTTTTCAAAAATTCATTTTATCGACAGCCAGATAAAAATCGATTTTCAAGCTTCGCTCAGGTTTTTGTTATCGCCAGATGATGAGGACAAAAGTCATGCATCATTGGAATTTGATAAAATCAAATTAACCACTCAAAAAGCGCAGATTTTCCCCAAGAGGGACAAAATTTTAAATCTGCACAATGCTTTGGCACAATGCTAGCAAAATTATCGACTTTCTACGTGCTTAAGGCTGGGAGGCGAGTGACCTTTGGAAGTGGGAGAAATTCGGCTAAATTCTAAAATACACGACCCCACAAGCGAAGCATCGCTTTAAATACTTATCGTGTATAAATAAAGATTATTGATTGATTGATTGATTCTGAGGCACTCGGTCGTGAGCGGTCTTGGAGGTTGCACGCCTTGTCTATTTATATTGTATGTGACGACGCATGGGATCTGAAGAGGAAATCGAAGGACAACGCAGAAAGTAGTAGGTGAGTGAACTTCATTTATCTGGCTGTCCATAAAATGAATTTTCGAAAAGAAACATCGCGATTTTTTATGGAACATTTCCTCCATCAGTTGAATCACACGCTCTGGCATCCTTAGGGTTGTCTGCCTGTGGTAGCTCCGTAGAGGCGTAGCCACAGATTCTAGATGTGTTTTGGAGTGGCAGGGTATTCTGCAGTTTTTAACCCTCAAATTGGGCAACACATTTCAGGCCCTCTTGTGCCCATACCCGATATATTTAGCTAAGCATGTATAAATTAAAATAAACTGAATGCGAAAAACTCACCATCCCATGATTCTTCTGTGTAGCCTCCAAAAATATTATCTCCACTTTTGACAACGGTTACAGTGGGCCCCTTGTTGTCACACAAGGCGTGGAATCTAGACGATGCCCATCCGTCGCGAGATGCTTGGTAGATCAGTATGAAACTTGAACGAGGTTTCCGTAGTGGTTTCTCAAGCCAAGTGTTGATCAAAATTTTCTTTTGCTCGTCAGACAAAATTTTAGACTCTAAGAACGAGTGAGGGAACAGTCCATCGACGATACCACGGATTTGATAGAACTGAGCTTCCTCAAGCAATTCCTTTTGGACCAACTCATCCGCTGGAAGAAGGAGTCGACCAGTGCGCAGATAATTCAGGATATACCGGAAGTGCGTTCCATCGCGATCAATAAAGTACGAACCATCTTCAGCCGGTTTCGTATCGAATCTTCCGGAGAACATAGCATGTAGCATTGAACCTGTGTCTTTTGTCAGCGTTTGGAGGCTTGTGGTGAAATGCTGACCGCCTACATTTAGCTCGACGGTGGAAGAGAAGTGAACATGATCAAGTTTTTTAGCAACAGATTCAAAGGCTTCCTTTTCCTTGCGAACATCCTCAGCTTGCTGATTCATAATGTCGTAAGCTTTCTTCATAAAGCCAAGAGCTTCTTCCAGTGCTTCGTAGCTAGGTGTTTTGGCCTTCTTTTCATCAGCAGACATTTTGAAACTAGAAGATAAGCTCTTAAACAAAAGAAAACGAAAGTGGGTGAACGAGGAAGTGGAAGGGTGTGGAACGAACTGAACCCAGGCTCTCTCTCCTCTGTCAAGAGAAGAAACAACTGGTCAAGGAAGCGTAGGCTCAAGTCGACTTATTTATTTATCGGATATTTGACATAAATATTTATTTTCTTTTGTAAATTTTTGTATCGGGTGTGTTGCCTGTAGCAACTTGAATTTTTGAATGATGGTGGCTGTCGAGTGCTTCGTCCGACGCTTTCAATGGCCACTCTTGTAGCCTTAAAGTCGAAGAATTTGTTTTGTTATCATGACAATAAGCGTGGAGTTGGATCAACAACTGAACTTGGCTCTCGGCTCACCTGAACAAGGTGCTGTGAACTTTAATATTCTTCATGGAGTACTCCTGGAAATTCTTGTCCATTTAGGGATTGAAAAAAAGAGCAAAGATATTCTCGAGGATGGAGACTTCAGAGCAGCATTTGCCCTGCTTAAAAACAAGCAGGACATCACACAAGACACTGACAATGATGATCTGAGCAGATCGAAAACGTTTGTGGAAGTAGGAATGACAGATAAAATACCTTTCTCTGCGCACATTTTGGATCCGTGTTGACAACGTTGAGAATCCTTTGAACACGTAGGCGAATCGCATTCGACGAAGGCGCTCTTCATGAGACAAACAAGGGAATAACCCAAAATTATAACCATCAATTTGCGAAATTTGTGCATTGTGTTTAGAAGAAGCGCTTTGTGGTTTTCGCTTTCTTCGACAACATAAGTAAATCGATCAAAACTACACTGTTGTTGTCACGTAAGCGTACCGAACTGTCGCTAAGTTGGAAGAATGGAGTATAGCCTGCGAGCAGGCTCTCTCTCCTCGGTGGGAGAGAAGGAGAGCCTTTGAATTTTGAATGCCGCCTCCTGATGTCACGCTGAGAGAGCTGTCAAAAATTAGCCAATCAGCGCGCACCCGAAGTAAACATTGAAAAAAGAACAGAAAACAGAAAGCCACCCGTTGTGTATTTCAATTTGCTCGAGGCAGAAACTCAAAAAAAAACTGTAAAGGAAGGAAGACTTCGCCAGAAAAGCCTATAACAACTATTGCTGATGCTGTAAAGCGTAGCTGAATATTCATTACGGTAATTCGTCGAAGTCCCTTCCGCGGAAAAAATGTTTCGTTCGTTAGGGAAAAATTAAGCACACAAACTTCAAACGACGGGAATCGTAATAGAGAAATTCGTTTTCCCTGACCGCATCTCCTCTGTGTGAGAATCGTCGACCACAACTGCTGCCAAATTTCGGTAAAGCGAAGCGGGGTTATCTTTTTTAATTTATTTTAATGAATCAAGACATTACATACATTACAATATTCAAATACCTACACCAATTTATTTCAAAGGTTTATTGAGTATTTGCGGAGTTACGAGGAGATCGAGCAATCATTTGTGGAGTCGCCTTTTCGGCTTAACCAAATACTTGCTAAAATCGTGTAGAGTTCCTCTATCGTTCTCTATCGTTAAATCAGCAACAGAGGCAGCCGAAAGGCCCATTTTTGTCCAAATGTGATCAGCGATAATGCTTTGTCGAGGACAGGAAACTACCGCGGTGACATGAAGTCGCCCTCGTTGTATTTTGGCCGCTACGAAAAACAGTTGGGAAATAAGCCTTTTTCCGAATCCTGTGGATAACAGAGATAGAACTTCCTTCCTTCCAGTAGAGAAGCCATTGCATCGCGTCGCCCGACCTTTAATTATGTAAAGTTATGGTAAATTGCAACATTCTACAATTTTCTCAGACGCACTGCGAAGCGAAGAGGCTTTCTTATTGTCGGAGCTTGTCACTGGTGACGTCACGAGGTTATTTCATTTCAGCCAATCAGTATTTTGCGTCCAAAATTTGGACGCGACATTCAGAATACAAAGCCTTGCGGGCAGGCTCTCATTCTACCCCCAACCCCAGTCCCTCGGAGGGCCTGCTCGCAGGCTAAATGGAGTACCGTGTGGAGTACCTAAATGGAGTACCCCTAAAAAATCATTTATTGGCCAAATTTTAATCTAAATGACTCACCATCTTGATAAAGTATTTGAAAATACTTTATCAAGATGGTGAGGCATTTAGATGAGACCCTCCCAGGAAGGGTCCTTGCTCCCCAAATTACTTTCAAACTTGTTCCCAGCTTTTTGATCCCTCAAATTGGTCAAAATTGTTTTTGTTCCCTAAAATAATTTGACATTGTTCCCCTACTCCCCATTTCAAATTAACCATGTTCCCTTGTTCCCCCAAACCCCAGGGAGGGCCTCCTAGATGCACATACCTTCATTTATTTTGAGCTTTCCAGCTCTCCGATTGTTACGGTTCGATGCACAGGCACCCCAAGCTCAGTGTGATAGGTCTCTCTTTTGCTCTAAATCGTTGAAACGAACGAACACTTCAAAATGGCTGAAAATTATAAGAACCTGTATGGGAATCCCGATAAAAGACCTGAAAAGATAATTTTACGAAAAAATTCTCAATCAAAAAGCCACATCCTCTCCCCCCCCCCCCCCTCCCCCCCCTAACCGTCATTGAGAATTAAGTGATCAGGATGAGGATCTAAGCATGTCGATCTTATCAGCAGGTATTCGTGAGTGATTAACTGCCATAATCATAATGAACTTTGTAGGAATTAATCACGCAGCGGCCATGTTGAGTCCCGAGGGATTGAAAACTTTGTTTTTGCGCAAAGAAAGAAAGAAAAAATTCCTTTTTATTTTGACACGATAATAATAAAAGCTGACAAGCTTGTGAGGTCGTGTGTAAATTAAAAAATTAAAAATCTATTTACTGGCTAACATCAAATCTGTACAATATTTACAGTGAATACAATCAAATATAAATAAAATCAGCATTTCGGTACCGAACAACTGAAGCTGAAACTACGATAAATTTAAAGTCTCTGAAATATGATTTTGTCTTCAATCGATTGTACAGCTCATTCTTGTTTGTGTGTAAGAATCTCAGGTTCATTTAAACAAGCGGTGTTCCACAGAATTGCACCTCTATGAGCGAGGGGATCCTTCACATATCTAGTTTTAGACCGTGGTACCATCAGTGAATCATCTCCCCTTAAGGCATGGTCGTTGGAACGTTTAGAGTAGATATCCATGCTTGGATAGGAATTCTGGCAGGATCTCATTGTGCTCTTTATAGAAAAGCTTTAAAATATCCATCTTGTAGATTGAAAACAGAATAGGTGAGTGGTCGCCCTCCAGTACGTCATATGACGCCATATCCTTAGGCAAGTTGAAGATAATTCTAGCTGCTCTACAGTGTAAGCGTTCTATATGTATAGAACAGAACAAATCAAAATTTCATGCACACCACAGTATTAAGCCATAAAATCACTTTAAAATAAAATTCGCGTAAAACCTTCCTTGATAAGAACCTAGATCGTTTCAACAAATCTAACTTGGTTGCAAAGGTCTTCTTGGTTTCCAAAACATGCATGTGGTATCCATGTAAAGCTTATGATCAACTGTTAGGCCTAGTAAGGGTGTTTTCAAGACCCAT